>JAABNY020000048.1:4099670-4114455 GCA_015164015.2 Brevimyrus niger
CCAGGCGGAGACTCGAACCCGGGTCCCAGAGGTGTGAGGCAACAGTGCTAACCACTGCACCACCATGCCGCCCCCACCTGGGTTACCCGACTCAAAATTATTGTGAATCCAGCCTGCCAGGTACTCCTCAGTCCCCACTCTCATTTTACACCAGTATGCAAAAACCTAACTGGTTTGGCCAATGTCTAGCATTCGCTCAGTAAAGAAGCTTGATACCCTTACAAATGTCTTGTCTGTGCTGTATGCTGGGCCACAGGAATAGTTACAAGCTGTGAGATAAGAGAAACTGCACTTGGTGTGTTGGTAGATGATCTGACTTTCAATGGCCCTCTTGCTCTCCCGGCCCACTGGCTGAGAGGGGGAGACTGAATATGGATTGAACTCTTGTTGCATTATGCTCATATGCACTATATGGAGAAAAGTACTGGGACACCAGGCCGTCACACCCACCGGAACTTGTATGACGTCACATTCTAAACCCATAAATATGCAGCCGGTCCCTCTTTGCAGCTATAGCAGCTGCCCCTCTTCTGGGCAGGCTTTCCACAAGCTTCTGGAGCCTGTCTTTGTGGATTTTTGCCCGTTTACCCAGAAGAGCATTTGTGAGGCCAGGCACTGATGTGAAGGCCTGGCTCGCAATCTCCATTCTAGTTTAATGGGGTTGAGGTCAGGCCTCAGTGTGGGCCAGTCAGCTCAACCAGCCATGTCTTTATGGACCATGTTTTATGCACTGGGGCACAATCATGCTGGAACAGATAAGGGCCACCTTCCCTAAACTGTTCCCCTAAAGTTGGAAGCATAAAATTGTCCAACACGTCTGGGTACGCTGAAGCATTAAGAGTTCCCTTCACTGCAACTAAGGGGCTTGGACCAACCCCAGAAATACACCCCCATACCATTATCCCTCCTCCACCAAACTTTACAGTTACCACAGTGCAGTCAGGCAGGTAACGCTCTCCTGGCATTAACCATCCACCAAACCCAGACTTGGTTATTCGTCACTCCAGAGTCCAGTGGCACTGCGCTTTACGCCACTGCATCCGACGCTTGGCACTGCGCTTTACGCCACTGCACCTGACGCTTGGCACTGCACTTTAATAATCAAGTTGTTTCCCTTTGAAAGGTTTAATCCCTCTTTCCGCATTTCTTGAATGTGGAAGACTATATGAACAAAGATCTGTGAGCAAGTGAGAATTTAGGAGTCTTAAGAACAGAAGTGAAGGACCGGCACCAGGAACCCTGAAAAGGTAGCAAGGTAAATGAGAGTTGAGCTAATGAGGAACTAGTGAGGAATAAAGACATGAACTAACGAGGAATAAAGACATGAACTAACGAGGAACAAAGACATGAACTAACGAGGAACAAAGACACGAACTAACGAGGAACAAAGACACGAACTAACAAAAAACATCTGGCAAATTCATGTACATTAGGCACAGAAAAGGTGGGATAAATGGATATTGGTTTGTGTTTGGTTTGGGGTGCTTCTCCTTTGCAGGTGGGGGGGGTCCCTGTTTGAACAAACAGGAAATTCCTCCCATGTTAAGGTGTCAGCACTTTATTTTATGTCCATCGGAAATTTTTGACTTGCACACTCTGTTTGGTAATGAGCGTGTTCAAGTACCCTGCCCGGGGAGGGGGGGGCTGTCACACTCTCATTTTCCCAGACTGGTCCTCATTAGTGTCCCGATGACCTTTCCGAGCCCGACAATGCGACGCATATTTTCCCCCCTTCTTTTGAATACTGAAATCCATCCCCTTTGACATTTTACAAAAAGGAAACGGGGAAGAAAAACATTCGTGATCCGTCGATGCCCGTGGGGTACGGACGCGTCAGAGGATTAGGAGCTGGAATGATTGCTGGCACGTTAGGAGATAGGGGAAAGCAGAAGGGCAGGATGCATCCGGCAAAGTCTGCTTCTATTACCGACAAAAAAAAAGATCATTTAAGGTCTGCACATCTACTTTCTGATTTCATTTTCGATGTCATTACCTTTCATCCACATGCAAACGAATTGGGTGGTTATCTCAATTGATGTGACAGAGAGTGACCACAGTCTTCCAGTTTAACGTGCGCTCCATAATTAACAACAGTTAATTTTCTCTCAGCTTGATCCTTGGAGACCCTGAAACTGGTCCATATTTTTGCTCCCTTCCAGCTTCCAGGGCACCCGAAGCGAACAACCAAGCAATGAAGAAGACTGAATATCAGGTACAGGTGTATTTGGAGCTGGGAGGGAGCAAAAATGTGCACTGGCTGTGCATCCCTATGGACTGGGTTCAGAAACACTGTCATTGCCCACAGCGTGTTAATTCACAGCGTGGAACTTAAACACTCGCCAAGCTGCCGCATCCCTTTGAGCCTTGGAAGTCTGAGCGTCTTTTACTTTTCGCAATTCCCATAATTGCGGATTAGGAAGATTTTTTTTTTTTTTTAAGTGAAATTTAATCGACTTGGTCCAAAATGATTTATTTAATAACAAAATTCTTTCATTGTGTCATTTTAAATAGCAATTAAAAGCATTACAGTGTCTGACAGCGCGTACATTTTATAATGGTATCAGGTAATTTGGGGCATTAGAGTCAGCTGGCGAATAATGAAACAAGTTGAGGGATAAAACATTGATTCAGAATCACGACACACTTACCAGCTTCTCAGGCCGAGTTTGCTGTCTTGAAGCTGCATTACCTTTCCGCAGCCTCTGACGCCTCTGGCAGTGATATTCAATCCAATCCTCAAATTTTTGCTCCCTCCCAGGTCCTGGTCCATGTTTTTGCTCCTTCCCAGCTCCTGGTCCACATTTTCACTCCTTCCCAGTACCCTACTGGAGATATGAGCACTTTCACCGGATAATCAAGGTTGTTTAAAAATGATATTTTTTTCACTTCAGTTGTTTAGTTAAAATACATTTTTCAAATAAGTTTTCATCATTTATTTGTGTCTTATTAGATTGAAAGCAATTTGTTTAAATAGCAGAAACATACAATATGGGCACATAAACTCAGTGAGTGGTAAACAAGAGGGTCAGAATCACAGTGGCAAGCCGTCGTCCAGGCTCCATAACGAGAAATAAGATGCAGCGTTAGAGGAAAGACTGAAAGACTGCAGGGATTGAAAACACTGAACGATTAAAAGGGATTGTTACTAAACATCACGAGGAAATTTACGAGATCTAACTCTGAAGATCTCTCACGTCAGAATGACTCTATGGTAACATTCTGGTGCGAACAGTAATACGGCACGTAAAATGGAGACGAACAAACATTACGCAAAACAAGAAAGTACGCAGACAGTGCAGATAAGTAAACATAGTCTACACGACTTACAGAAAGTACACAGTCCACAAACAGAAGATAATATGTTTCTTAATGATATTAAGAAAATGGATATAAACATAAACAAAAAACAAACAAATAAACAGATGGAAGGTATATGTGCTATTCAAGGGCGCCGCTAGCAATTTTGGGCTCTATGACAAAATATGAGGTTGGGCCCCTTTATTATTAATAAAGCAGATCTCTGGGGGCCCTTAGAATTGTCCCAACTCCCCCCCCCCCCCCTTAGCAGCGCCCCTGGTGCTATTATACAGTACAGTCTTGCAACAACTTGTGTTGGTACCTGGGACAGAAACCACTGGAAGCGACTCAAATTGGTACTGTGGCTGTCCTTCATATATACCTCACTGAATGCATACTGCATTACACGGTAGATATGGGGGGTCATTATATGGCTGGCAGTGCTGCCCATTCTCCCACAACGTTGAATTAAGCCGGGGTTCCCCAATTCCCAATCCCGGAGGGCCAGTTCGCAACACAGTTTGCAGATTCCCAGGTTTCGTCGGTGCGTTTCAGCAGGGAAATCGACAAACCGTGTTACGGACTAGCCCAGCGGAACCGGAATCGGGGAACCCGGCGCTAAGCAAAACTCCCGCTAAAATGCTGCTGTGCTGCTTTCTGATGTGTCCCGATCTTATTGGCTGTTGACGTTGGACGTAAACGCGATCGGACGTAACTCGATCAGGCGCAACTCGACATAAGACTGTATAAGCATACAAGTGGTTATAAGCTGCCCGGCCAAAAAAAAAATGTTCACCATTTGAATTCAAATCAGCAAGTATTTAAGAGCCAATGACTGGATCATTATTACAGCTCAGCAATGTTCTGCAGCAATTAAGTGAAGTCAGCTGAGCCCCTGAATCTCCTGAATGGCCAGGTTATCCCATCAATGGATTTTTCCTTCCCTAACGGCTCGGGCATATTCCAGGACCATAATGCCAAGATTCATCAGGCTCAAATCGTCAAAGAGAGGTTCAGGGAGCATGAGCAATCATTTTCACACATGAATTGACCACCGCAGAATCTTGACCTCGACCCCAGTTGAAAGTGTTCGAGCTGTGCTGAAGACTTTGCGGAGCAGTTAAACTCACCTACCATCAATGCAAGATCTCGACCAGAAATTAATGCAAATCTGGACGAATAAAAAATGCCGAGATGTTGCATAAGCATGTGGAGACAATGCATTGATGATTGTGCATCATAAACGAAGCGAAACGTGGGCCAAGAAAACATTAAGGTGTAGAAGTACAGACAGTATAGAAAATGATTTAAAGGTGTAAAGTAACAAAGTACAAATATTTCGTTACTGTACTTGAGTATTTTAAGTACTTTTATTTTTACTTCGCTACCAAACTAGTACTTTTTACTTATACATACATTCGGCACGACCATCGTTACTCGCAGGGTTAAAATCATATATCGAGTTGGGCTGGTACAATATGAATCACTATTTTTCTCACCCAGACTTGATTACCATTTTATGGCGTGGGGAGTGAGCGAGATGTTTTATTTGCCGGATAGCAGCAGGAATGGAGTGCTTTCAGAAGATGAGTGCAAAAACAAAAAAGGACAAACTCAGGTGCGGGCAATAGGGCTCAGCACCGGCGACGGAACGCAGCACGCGCATAGGCAATGTTTCAACAACCAGAGACTGGTGGAACTAATCAGTCAAAAACCTCTGACTATCCAGCTGTCCCCCATGAAGAGAATTTTTGCTGCTAAAATTGTTTTAGATAAAAGTTTTTTTTTTAGAACCAATAAAAATGTAATAAAGTCACATTTTCACCATCGTGGATGTTTGTGCAGAAACTGGCATGAAGACACAATGATCCGTTATAATCCTGCCCCAGAAAACCAGGTGTCCCCCTGTCAAACATGATTAGGATCCAGCTGTAACTGCCAGCGACGGGCCACCCCGGGTCAGAACACCACTTTACACAGAACCATTTAGATTTTGGAGGCTTTTGGAGATTAATAGAGGTGCAGATGCGCCAATCATGTGACATTAGACCCCAAACAAACAGCCAAGCGTGAGGCAATCGACAGCTGTCCCCCGCCTGGGGTAAAGATCCGGCGCTGGCTGTCATCGGTTCCAAGAACCCGATCAGATATATCAGCGTGAGTCATGCATGCTCTCCCTCACGTATTTGTATTCCAGAGGAATCCATCTCCGGTGCAGGTTAGCATGGCTGATTGGCATCAGCAAAAGTTGGTTCAGTCTCTGCCAGCCAGGAACCCAGGAACTTTACCACGGAGTGAGACACATACAGTAATGTGCAGAAGTCTTACGCTGCCAAGGAAAATGTTTAAAGCGGTACCTCTTGGTAGTAATTGTAGATCTGCTCAAAAAAAAACACAATTTAGTGTAACATATGTAAATTAATAGTAACAATTTAAAAAATAAAAGACTTTCCTCTGTCCTCCAAAAGGTTCCTGATATCTTGTTGGATAATTAGATAAGCTGGCCTTTGGTTCCTTAGGTGCACCTCAGCCATTCTATGAATCTGTTACATTTCTCCGCCATTTCAATTAATTAATGACCTTGATTACTTTATAACTCATTGAGATACCGTATAACCAAAAAAGGTGGGGTAGTGTCAAAAAATACTTGAGCGTATCAGACGGTTGCAAATACCGTGGTGAGTTTAGGAGAGGTTTTGAAACGGCTGACTTGCGCAACAGCATGGTACTGTTTCCGAAAAGTGGCAAACTGTAAGGCAATAATTTAATATCGATAAAACTCACGCTAACCCGAAAACGTGCAGAAGCTGACTGAATTACGAAGATAGTGAGAAAATATCAACAAATGTAAATTATTTACGGATGATGGGGGATAAAGGCTTGCTCGCCTCTTCCAGTCAGCTGGCTGCATTTATACCTGTCACCTTAATGGGTCTCTACTGGGCCACCTGGGCTATACTCACTGAAGCGAAACCCGGGCAAGAATCACAATAAGAATGCGGCTCTTCCTCAGCCCTGCTGTTTTTCCCTCTTCCACCAAGTACCGTCACGTCTGGCGCGCCCCCATCCTGCATAGACACAGCATCACCCAGGAAAATCATTTTTGGAACAGGACTGTAGTTCATTAGTACATTCTGGAGATCAAGAAGCATGAGTGTCAGGAGATTTCAGATTGCTGAAGGCAAAAACTATCCAAGGGGAGGTCTGGCCGGCAGAAGCAAACGGGACAAATGGTAAAAATGTTATTTTACACTCACATGTCCATAGCAAAGTAACATTTGGTGGAGTTACAGCCTGTGCGATTCTTCATCTTGAGAGGCAAGAGCACGTACCCAAGACGAATAGAAAGATCATTCGTTTATATGCAGACATATCGAAGAACAGTGGTAAGATAAAGAAAAACGTAGCACGAAAGCAGCGTTAAACAAATAAAAAATGATAAAATCGGAGGCGTAAAAACTGAGAGAGGATGGTGTTCACCGGAAAGAAGCGGGTGGTTATCAGACAAGGCAGAGCCAGCCATTGCATCCAGAGACACCGTGACGGAAAGAGAGGCCGTCGGATTCATCAGGCACGGCCCATCAGTGTGGCCTACAGGTGGAGGTTCTAATGCAGGTCCAGTCAGGAAAGTACAGTAGGAGACATCAACTCAGACCGAATTTTCTAGCAGGACATCAAGAATAATAATAATAATGATGCCTTTATCTGTTTAACCCCGATAAAATAGGAATGAACCCCAATATTATGAAGGCGCTCTGCATGTTCTATGAATGCATTATGAAGATGCAATGAATGTTCTATGAATGCATTATGAAGATGCAATGAATGTTCTATGAATGCATTATGAAGATGCAGTTAATGTAAAGCACAGCCAAAGACACATACAGTAGCTCCTGTGGGGTTGTTTGCAGCTGCATGACTATAATATAAAATGATTTTAATGGTAAGTGACAAGAGGAAAGTCAGAAATGCAGAGAGCAGAAGGGAAATGCCACACGAATCAAAAATATAGATAAATGCAGATAGACATGGAGCCAATCGATCCAAATGGGGTTTTATGTTCATTAGATGCCAACAATTGATTACATTTATTGACTATTTTGTTTTTGTGAGATTCATTACTCTAATTTCTTTTGCATTAAAACTAATTTATTCAGGAATATTTTACGAAGTGCAACGGAAACAGAACTTATTTGAAAGAGAGTTTTTTTTTTTTTTTTTTGCATATTTTTTCCTCTTTATTGATTCAGGTTTTATTGAGAGCGAAAAGGATCAGTGTTTGTGACAGACATCCCAACATCAACTTCTAGAAATACTTGCTAGTTCCACTGTTGCTAAAGGAGACATACTTAAGACTTAGAATAGCCAAACCACACCATGACCTCTGTTATTCTTATGCTGAATGCTCAATGTGAGCCTCCATTCAGTTTTGACAGGCGAAGAACCTCCTTCATTGCGCATGTCCTTAAATTTTTCTGATTTTCTGAATTTTTTTAATCCATTTATGGGGTCTAATTTGGAAATTCTACTCAGGAAGTTTTCATTGGCACTTGTGCACACAGCTCTGACTTTCTGTAGGAGTTAATGCATGCAATGTTTTATTTATTATTTAGGGACCCTTTACTTGAGGGGACATAAATAATATAGCACATGCTTACTTAATGCATTAATTAACCAGTAACTCTGTGTTTGTTAAGTATTGACCCCATGTTCATTCATCATTAATCAATCATGACAGGCACTATATTAGTTAACTAATTGGTTTATAATGGTAAGACCACTTGAGGGGGAAAAAATGTTTATTAACTCATTTACTACTGAAGAACAAATCATGAACTAATATAGGTTTCCCCATGAAATACATGAACTGTCATGGTTGATTAATAATGAATGAACACATCAGTACTTATTTACTGGTTAATTAAGGCATTAAGTAAGCATGCATTACTACATTATTCATGTCCCCACAAGTAGAGTTACAGATAATTTGTTTACGCTTGAGAGTTATAGCTATGTGCTAAATGACTGCTGTGAGCCCTGTTCTTAAAAGGTGATAGACTCACCACTCTGGGGTCATGAAGAGGGGGAGAAGGTCAGACATATCAGCTATACAATGCTGCCTGTGATATTGCAAATGGTAGCGTGTTTGTTTGCCACGGCAGAGGAGCGAATGGACACGCCCTTTAGCATTTCGCTTTATATTTAGCGAGGGCCGCTGCTCTTATCTGCACAAATGTGGAAGGGAGTTTAATCGCTAAGAATACAAATCTCCTGATCCGGAAGATACCCTTGACTCGGTCATGAGAGGATTACTTTCAGAACGGTACCATAACTCTTTGGTCAAATTCATTAATACAATAAGATTAGTTTGAGTAAATAACTAAATGAACATTTAATAGAGCAGTCCTTCGGTTGTTTAAGTTATATTTCAAAAATAGCAACAATTTGAGGTCATAGAAAATAAAATTGAAATATATAGTATGTCAATCCGTGACACAAATGTGTTTTGTTCCATTTTAAAATAAATGTTTCATCTAATTTGGAGGAGAACAAACTGTAATCTCAGCAAAATGACAGAAGGAGCAGTATATTTAATGTCTTATTTTCAATTTCATGCTTTTGTGACTTTTTTCCCAAATGTGATTTTCACTGATACATCCTTAAAATAACTAGTTCTGGCTGAACAGAAGTTAAAATATGTAATTATACTGGAATCTTATCAGAGAGAATTTAAAAAACTGTTAGCTTTAATTGAATCATTTAAAGATAAATGCATTTAGGAAAAAGCTGAACTTTGGTTGTATAACAAATTGCCCTACAGTCATTTTCAAACATAGAGCTCGGAGCAAGTGGATCTATATTAAGACAGATAATACATGTGCACATAATCCTGTGGGTAAGTATGTGTTCCCACACACAGACCATAAGATGTGTATATCAGGCCTATGATGACCAAAGTTGGCTCCACCTTTTCAGGGGCCTTAGTCCAAGCTCTGCTTCGGAGGGAGAAGTTATACTCTCTGGACCAGGTCTAAGTCCAGACCAGGTAATTCGGGGGACCTAGGCAATTGCCTATTCTGCCTGTAGGTGGCGCCAGCCCTGGGTGCAATGTCCAACAATTTCAAACATAAAGAATAAACAAGAGAACTGAAATGTATTTCATCATACAAAACACGTGTTGCCGTCACTATAAGTGTAAACAGTACGGGATCTTCTCTGCCGGCTTGTTTGCATGTCAAAACACCACAGCCTTCCGTAAACGTCGCACACCCCGGTCTGGGGAATTCCTGGTTCAACATGGGCGGCGATTCATTCGGCCGATTCGAAGCCTAAACCGCTCAGGTCCTTGGATAATTTTCTTAACCTCTTTGAGAAATGCCCAGGATTGTGTTTCAACCAACCGCATTGAGGCTCTGCGACTGCGAATCTTTATTTTCAACTGGCTGATTGAAGATAATGGTCTGGATTTGTATTGCGGGTCCTGAGCTGCGGGGAAGCAAAACGTGGATCTCGAAGGACCAGTTTCGGAAACACCGCCCTGGAACATTTGTTAATTATGAAGGTCTAATCCATACAATTAAACACCTATTAAGAAACTGCCCCGACACAGTAATCATTTTATTCCGATATGCCGATATATCTGTAATAGGATCATCTAGTTCTGAAATTAGGTTTCATAGTACTTCCCGTGGCAAGCTTTCTATCCATTTGCCTCCATTATATATAAAATCCTGATTGTCTGACATTTGTATGACTTTGTGACTAGATGTATTTGTTTTAATTAAAAATTAGCTTAGACGTCGCTCCTTGACCTTGCACGTACAATGGGCATGGAAAAGTAACCCATAGAATGGCAACTTTATTTCCCAGCAGCATAAGTCAGGTCACAGTCTGTTCTCTGATGTGAGCAGCTTCAAAATTAAGGTCTTGATATCATTCTTTTTTTCCATTCTTAAGCCCAAAGACAATCTTTTTTCTTTTTTAGCTCGAGTGATATTCCGCTAGCCCTTGACTTCTCATGCAATAGACTTCACAGGCTTTTTAATTTCACACATTCGTGGTTTGCTATGAATAAAGTGATATACAGATCGACGATAATCTGGTGTGTAGGCTAAAAAATGTAATTAAACATTTTTATTGTGGCATTCTATATTTAAATATGTATTTTTGCAACCAGAGTAGACACAGCCATGAAATGCAAGAAGGTCTGTTAGATATAAACGCAAAGTATATCATTAATGTAATTATTTCCATTCAGGCACTAGCAGCATAAAATGTTTTCCTTAAACTGAAGAGAATAATGATCTAAATGTAAAAGTCAAAGGTCAAAATTAAAAAAGCATTAAAAAACAGCACCTGTTTTGCTTATTTACATAAGTTGTAAAAAAATATATAACATGCATACACGATAGCTCTATAGCAGGTATAGCGCATTGATTCTTTTTGTTAAAATATTGATACACTGTTGCTATTTAATTAACCACCATATTTAACCACGGTCTACAGGGGGCAGCACCGTGAGTTCATCCCCAAGGGCATGACATCGCTCCCTTAACCACACCGCATATTGCGCTGCGATGCCTGCGATCAGAAGGTCATAGGTTCAAATTCCAGTCATGTCAGTGGGATTTCTCTGGCAGTCCCTTGAGGAGGGGGCCCTAACCCCCAATTTCTCCAAAAAATTACTGTCTCTATTTTCTCAAAGAACACTGTCACTGTGATTGGTGACACTTTATTTGAAGGGGCGCAACTAATTTAGCTACTCAGTTACTATATCCAGGGTGTCCCCCACCTCATGCCCTGTGATGGACTGACATCATGTCCAGGGTGTCCCCCGCCTCGTGCCCTGTGATGGACTGACATCATGTCCAGGGTGTCCCCCGCCTCGTGTCCTGTGATGGACTGACATGTCCAGGGTGTCCCCCGCCTCGTGCCCTGTGATGGACTGACATCATGTCCAGGGTGTCCCCCGCCTCGTGCCCTGTGACGGACTGACATCATGTCCAGGGTGTCCCCCGCCTCGTGCCCTGTGACGGACTGACATCATGTCCAGGGTGTCCCCCGCCTCGTGCCCTGTGACGGACTGACATCATGTTCAGGGTGTCCCCCGCCTTGTGCCCTGTGACGGACTGACATCATGTCCAGGGTGTCCCCCGCCTCGTGCCCTGCGATGGACTGACATCATGTCCAGGGTGTCGTACAGAAGAATTCTGTCAGGTCCTTTCTACAGCAGGGCTTTTGTCTGGATTTTAATATTTACACGGTGTGGCTGAGAACTCTTTAACAGAAGAGATCTGCAAGGGTGGGAAATGGCTTATAACTGACAGTCATGATGTTGTTACAAAATCTACCCTTTATCTGCTTTACATTCTTTTTACAGCTATACTTGTCATAAAATATTTGTCATAAATTAAAATTATTTAGAAAATGTTTCTAATGAAATACAGTCCAAAGTTTTTGCTAAAATTACTTATATATAACTTAATTTATCAAAAAAAAATCAGCGAATGCTATATACACTTTCGCCACTCCTCGGTTCTCCCCCCCCATCAATAAAATCTTGTTGACATTTCATTCCGAGTCCGTTACATAACTCGGCCTCGAAGACTAATTTAAATTCTGTCACTACGCATTAGGAGTGAGCCGTAAAGAGCTGACTTCTGAGTATTCTTAAATTTGAAGTGTTTTGTGTTGCGAAATAAAACGTAAAGCAAATGTGACACCTCACGTTAAAACGATAATGAGTCAATGCGCTGAAGGTCGTCGGGAAACGGCGGCGGGATGTGAGGTGGAGCGCGGCGGCATCGTAGCAGTCCTCCGTTTCTTTTTCGGGACCTTTTTTTGACGAAGAATACTAGCAAAATATATCCCTTATTTAAACAAACAGATTTCAATAAATAAGGCCACTTCCTAAAGGGCAGAAGAACAGACACAGCACAAGATTTCATCCATCCCAGAGCCTTTCCGCAGTCCCATAATGATCACACGGCAGTCACTATTTTTGCGACGGTACGCCATTCGAACGTCTCCATTCTGGTGCCTTTGCCTTATCCCTGCGTATGTCTGACACCCCTTGATCTTCTTCTCCTTGAAATTAGAGCGCAGGCCAGGAGGGGTCCTGACAAGACGGGCATGACACCACGGGAAGTGGCTGTCAGGGTCTGAACATCTCTTCAGCTCATATGCGGGGGGGCGAAGACGCAATCAAAGCCTGCTGGTGGCCTGCCAATCTGTCCCCCAGGACGCCTCGGATTACATGTCTGTTCAGAGTGCTGATTCCAGCGCGTCGGGGTAAACAAACCCGAAACCTCGAACAATCGGAGGCCGTTTAATTGCCTTGTAAACGTTCAGCCTTCAGAGCTCGTTTTACCTGACTGCACCGCAACTCGGATGTCCCGATGGCTGGAGAGACGACATCATTGAGTTTAATCTTGGACCAAAACCTGCGGGCAAATAAATAGTTACATCCTTGACCGAGATGCTAAATTGCCGTGAGGAGAAAGGAAATTATATATTTGGCGACAGTACTGTACAATTCTGTAAACATTTACCTTCAAATTGTCAGTAAAGTCAGAGATATATTAGTGAGTAGACAAAAATAAAGAGAAATATAAAGGGATTTCATTTGAATTTTCTTTTATGTCACAAAGAAATGTGTTAATTTTAAGATGCGCTTAATTGCTACACAGTATGTAATTAATGCTTGTTATTGATTTATTTTCAAGGTGTGCCTAATCACTACACAATAGGTTGTTAGCTTATAATGATTTTGATGATTTTTTATGAAACTTCCCAGTAAAATTTCCTACTCAACATACCAATAGTTCACTTGTATGCAATTTTTAAAACAAAATCATTACACGGTAGATGAATATTTTGTGTATTTAAAGAGAATCTGCCAGTCCATTGTACAGCTCATAGCTACTTCTTGAAAGCAGGCTTTACAAAGCATAATTTTAAAGTACTTCCACCCGACCTCAAGGGGATTTATAAAGGGTTAGTCACAATCATAATTTATTGGTTGAAAGCCTGTTCTTCTGTTTTTCTTCAGAAGGTATTAATCAAACCATGGACTGCCCAAAGTATCATCCCACACGATCAAGGCACCCCCCCAAGACTCCATGCGGCTTCCTAACTTCTTAACACACATGCCGTAGTCGCTTCTGATTCCCAAAGGTGGAAATTTCAGATCCAGAAAGTACAAATCCAGACCGCGATTTAGCTTCAACCAACCAGTGGAGTACTCTGTAACTGTGAGTCTTTATGTGCAACTGGTTGGTTGAAGCTAAATCATGGTCTGGATTTGTACTTTCCGGACCTGAAATTTCCACCTCTGCCGATTCCACGGGTTTCAGTGGTGCCTCTCCTGGACAAGACAAAATTTCTGAGCCACGTTTAGCTAGAGCGATTACACCTGCAAAAAGTACTGTGCGCAGGAAATTAGCCGTCGCTGTCCTGTGAAAGTCCTGACGAGAGTGAAGACCGAAAATTACGACTTTACACAGTTTCTGCTTGGGATGCATAAGTTATTTCCATCTTCTCCTATAACGTGGAGTTGTTGCTTTGAACCTTGTTTCTCAAACAGCGCGTTGGACTGTTTCTGAAGATGTGCCGACAGATTCATTTTCGGTTGTTAGTTACGGAACACAATACGCATAATTAGCCTAATAACAGCAGTGTGTGGCTGTAAGCCCGTGATTGGATAGTATATGGTTTGAAATCATTGGCTGAAAATGATGTCACTGCTGGGCCCTTGAGCAAGGCTCTCGGATTCTGACTCATATGCTCCAGAGAAACCTGTCTGCTAAATAAATGAAATGTAAATTAAATTTAGTGTGATTTTTGAGGGAGGCCGCTATTAATGAAATTAATAAAAACTCGCATGCACCAGGCATATTACTCTCTCTTTGGTAAGGGTTCCATAACCAATCAGTTCTAATTATACCCAAGTACAAGGGATTACAACATATCCTACTATATAACGTGTGCACACTTTCAATAATTCTTTACAGAAGCATTAAATTCACACCGCCTCCAATATAAAAATGCAGTCATACTCCTCTGCAAGGAAAGTACCCTGTAGAAATAAAAAGAAATTAAACCACCAGAAATAAAGCATCAGGACTGTGGTTACGACCTACAAAACACTGAGAAATGCTTTACATCGACTACAGCTTCATTACGACTTTATAATGCATTTGTAGAACATTCATAAGCAGCATGTAAGTATACATTAACACCCTAACAGGCCTTAACAGCTTTATAATACATTAGTAACAAACATTATATGATGATTAGATTATAATGTTTGTTATTAATGTATTCTACAGTTGTCATATCTTGTTTGTTGAAAGCATTGTCAATGGTTTACTACACATTAATAATCAGTGGATTTGTAGAATGTTTATGAGTGCATTATGAAGGTACACTGAGTGTTCTATGAATGCATTATGAAGGTACACTGAGTGTTCTATGAATGCATTATGAA
>JAABNY020000048.1:4159777-4170523 GCA_015164015.2 Brevimyrus niger
AACACCCCGCTGCATCAAATCCACCTGCACTGCCCAGTATTAACACCCCGCTGCATCAAATCCACCTGCACTGCCCAATATTAATACCCCACTGCATCAAACCTGCACACAGTGCCCGGTATCAACACCCCACTGCATCAAATCCACCTGCACTGCCCAGTATTAATACCCCACTGCATCAAACCTGCACACAGTGCCCGGTATCAACACCCCACTGCATGAAATCCACCTGCACTGCCCAGTATTAACACCGTCACGCGCTCCCCTTAAGGGTAGAACAGCCGGGACCAAAGCCGTCCAGCGACAAGTCCAGGGTCTCAGCCAGTGGCTGGCTGCCGCTCTGACACTTGGCAGGGAGGCTCAGCAGGTAGGACTGTCACCTCCCGCCCCCCCCCCTCTGTCCCCAGGTTCTGATCCAGCTCTGAGTTTACACTTTCACACCGTGCTGGAAAGGCAGATACTGAGGTAGAACATGAACTTCCAACAGAAAAGAATCAAAGTGTCTTCTGATCAGTTTAACTTTGACAGGATACAGGAGTGAGACAAGACCCCAGCAGGGCCTTACAGAGGGGTGGGGCCACAGGGGCACAGGCTCCCAGCTGAAAGCTGATTGGCTGTCCCTTCCTGTCACTCAATGACTCAAAACACATCGTATGAACTAAAGCTCCGTTTATATTCCTCCTTTAAAAAAAACAACCCAGAACTAACACTGAACACAACAGTGACTAAGTGACGAGTCTGTGACTCTGCATTATATCTATTCACTCCTCAACGCAAGCATCCAGAATGATAAATTGCTTCTACCCTCTAAAGAGATACAGCTGTCGGCAAATGTATAGGATGACAGAGAGTCAATCAAGGCGTAGCACCATGCCGTTAGTCAAAACATCTTATAACACGAATTATGGCAATAAGGACGACTCGAAGCTTAAGAAACATCCACCGACATTCAGTCGCAGAAGCTGTAGATGTGATATAAGATAATTGCTGGGAAAGGTTCCTATAGCGCGACAGACTGGAGAAAAACAAAACACTCTTTCCCAATGTTTCTACCTTCTTTAGATCCTTCACAGCTCCGACGACAGTTGGAGAGCTGGTGGGGTTTCTTCTCCCTTAACCCCCCCAAATTGCTCCAGGGGCTTCTGCACGCTGGCCGACCCTGAGCTGTGACCCCCCCGAAAAAGCTTGCTCTCACCTGCACGTGCGTCAGCGTGTCCTACGGAGAGAGAGATGGCCCACGCGGAAAGGAGAATTTCACCACAGGAATGAATGAAGGGTTACTGTACAATGGAATTACAGTTCTGATAAACCAATTGTAAGGCCAAAAATGCAATTTAATACAGCGCGTCTAACCTAACAAATATCATAGCCTAGCCTACCTTAAACATGCTTAGAACACCTACATTAGCCTACAGTTGGGCAGAATCATTAACACAAAGCCTCTCTCATATTAAAGTGCTGGATATCTCATGTAATTTATTGAATAACGTACAGAAAATGAGAAACCGAAGGGAACTGGAACACAGGTCGTAACGTGGAAATATCGTAACGCGGACCGTGAAACCCAGGGAGCATCTGTACGTACTGTATATCTGCCCTAACTTCATGTCCCGTTTAGCACATAATGAACCTGCAGTTAGTATCAGGAAGCAGAGGGTGCAGGCAGTGGGAGGGAGAGCAGGCTGTGAGCTCACGCATGCCAAGAGGCTAAAAGTCACCGACAACATGTACGTGGGTATGGGAGGAACGCGGAGTACTTACAGGAAATGACCACGATGACCATGCCATTGTGATGAGGAGGGCTGTATGGTACAAACCACAGAAAAACAGGCAGAGGGTACAACATAGCGGGGGCTCTGTGGCGCAACGGATAGCGCATTGGACTTCTAGACTTTGAGTGGGGCCATTCAAAGGTTGTGGGTTCGAGTCCCACCAGAGTCGCAGACTTTTGGGGGGGGGCGTGGATCTCACCTGTCCATGCGTCTCATGGAGAGCGAGACAGGATTCATGACAAGACAGCCTCCCCCACAGCAATAAAAAAAAAACAAACATCACTATTTTATTAACGCCATGATGCCAAATTCCTGCCTTCCAAATCATTCCGAAAAAGGTTCCCTGCTTACGCCGGCGCTCTTTCAAAAGGTACCGCAGAGCCATTTGTAAGCATCTGCAGGTCACTTTCTACACGTGTAAAGAGGACTCAACCCAAGGAGACAGATTAATGCGTTTTTTTCACACCGGATGAGATGATACCTGATGTTGTGAACAACAACATCCGAGGTGTCAGACCCATCATTATGAGACTTTAACATGGCCGGTGTCTTCCGCTAGACAGTCATCATTCACCCCGCAAAATGGGAATTGGGAGGAATCACCAGCGCCAAGTCAGGCACAGCAGCGTCCCATCGCTCCCAGGCTCGTGCGGCGGTTGATCTGTGCGATCGCCTTGGGCCTACAAGCCGGAGCCCCCCCCGCAGGATAACGGGGCAGAGGCCAACACAGATGGGAGTCGGGAACTTGCAGGTGTGGGGAAAAACAGGATAACGGAGGACATTTCCAGAGACGTGCTCGGTCCTGCTGGGCGAAGTGAAGGGGAGCGCGAAGGCATTCAGAGACCAGCCTGCAGACTGACCCCGCTGGAGGGGCCGGACGTCACGACCGAGGCAGACCTCCAGCCACGCTCCAACGACCCGGCGCCGCGTCCCAGCCGCCGAGCATTTACCAATCAGATTAGGAGTGAAGGGCTGTAATGACGAGTAGGGGAATTCACGTCCACCTTGATTTGAGCAAAACAAGGGATATGCAATGGGGGATGGGTGGTGGCCCTCTGGAGGTTTAACATTTAAGAAGAAACAAAGAATCTTGGCGGAAAGAAAACGGAGCAGCGTGGACCAAAAATGTCGGCCTACGGGAGATTAAGACTTTTAGTTTCATTTAGGTTTAAGACATAAACACACTTTTTTCATACTTGGAAGTATTACTATATACAACGGCTTCGATAAACACCTTTTACTGGGGCCACACTAAAATCTCACATTCAGCTAAAAAAAGGAAGAAAGTAGTAAAAGTTTCTGCGAGGATCGTCCTGCAGTCTCATTTTTTTTTCTCCCCGCTGTGCCTTTAAGCAGACTGCCCATCTTATTACAGGGTTCCTTCAGAAGCGTAGGTCCCATTTTCTATTTTTAAGCCTGTAGCTTAAACAAAAAGTTTTACATTCACACCCCCAGGCACGGGATTGGCTAACCCCACATCACAGGCGATTCTCTTTGCCACTGTCAGGGTATTATTGGCAACTACATGGATTTTTGCTGCCAAACGCCAGGAAGCGTACATTTTTATCCCCATGGCTGGCTACCACAGCAGCGGGGGAGGGGGGACGACAACGCGCTAAAAATGTGATGCTCTCTCGCAAATAGTGTTGACGTCCTGTTAGTCATCTCGAACTGTATAGTGCCATTTCTTAAGCTACTCATTTAGATAATGCAGTTCCGAATTAACTTGTACACGCGGCTGTAAAATCCTGCGCAGGGCCTCATAAATTACAATTATCGAGTCATTTGTAGGAAAAGTTAAAATTGGCAAACTCAATTAAGAATTTATGTAAGCTCTTGGCAAAGACCTCTGCGTGCACCCCCGGAGCGCAGTGCATTATTGCGATCCGTCTGTATCCTGAGCCTCAGATGCGATAGCAACAATCTCCCTCCCACCCCGCCTCTCTTGGGGGACGGACTGGAGCCGAGCACTTTAACGATCCGTAAAAGTTCTCCGCATGGTTTTGCGGGCTCCAGCAATGACGAGTTGGTTTGGAATGATTCCGAAAAAAAGAACAGAATGGTTTGTGTGCACAGCTCGTCAAGATGTCGAATTGATCCATCAGTTTTATTTGTGCTGATGTCTGACGCCAACAAAGCCACCCTATCGATCGAAAGCATAAGTCTCTACACGTGTTGAGATACAAATGACTCGAAAATGACGGATTTGCTCGCTAATGCTAACGCTACCGTTTCGAAATGATCGATGACGAAAAGGACAAAAACACGGAACTACGATGGGGATCGAGAGGTACCTTTAAAATAAGTTAAAGAAATATAGTAAATCACTTCAAAAGGTTTGTAGGGCGGGGGCAGCTTTTCAGCTGGAAATTAATGAGCTCCAATGAGAGACCCACATAGCATTGAAAGTTCCGCTGTCGAACAATTACATCCACCGTTCTTTCCACAAGGATAATTTGGCTCATCTTCAAGGCAAATTTAACATTTATCTGTAGAGTGAAAACGTCCTTAAGCCCCAGGCCCGACTGTGCAGTATAGCATGGTATTTTAAATACATGGGGGGGAAGTGCCTTTTGCTGTTTGAGATGACAGAACTTATTAGATTTACCGAACTGAAGGAATAATATAGAGTGGGGGGGGGGGTATTAAAAAAATCTGTGTCTTATTACAAGCACCAGTGTCCATTTCACACGTCCATGTGTTATTTCTACAGAGATGGGGAGAAAAAAAAAAGCTCAAAGTTTCAATATTTTATGTCGGAGTTTAACTCTGCATTGGCAACATTCTGCTGAATGTGGTTATAATCCTAGACTTAGAAAGGCAGCGTGGATTTTTCCATTTTTTATTGGTCCTTCTCTCCACTGCTGGCCGCAGCCTAACATGAGATATTTACGCTCAGCAAAAACATGAAAATAATAAAAATTAAAAAAAAAAATAAAAAAAAAATCAAGTGACCTTGCCCACAGCATTCTGAGCTGCCAGAACACCAACAAGGGGGGGGTAGAGCCTCTGACACCTGACCGATGCCCCCCCCCAAGCATGACCCAGAGAATAAACATAGCAAACAGCTCTCTGTCGCACGACGGCGGCACGATCCGAAACCTCGTGCTTTCGGCACGTCCGGTTCCGTTTTTCCGGCGGGAGTCCCAAGCGAAGGTCGTTTACATGGACCCGCATGTCTCCCCTCAGCAGGCGTCGTGGTTGGAGAGCCTCTCCGGCGGCTTTGCCGTAGGCGGGAGCGTCGGAACGCGGGTAACGGCCGGACCCGGCTAACCGGGGGTCTGCCCGTAAGGAGGACGGAGGGTCCCAAAAGCCAGGAAAATAATTCGATCAATTGATTAATTTGACTAATTTGAATACTTTCTGTCACTATAAAAAAAAATTAATAACAACGTATTATCCGCTTGCTCTGTGCTCCCAGGTCCCCCGCAAAAGTAGAAGTAGTTTGATCCATTGTGTTAATAACACATGCAGTCAATGTTTCTTGCCGATTCTGAATCTAATCTAAAGGTGGAGGTGGAGGTGGAGGTGGGGGGTAGGGAGGCAAGGAGGAGCAAAGAGGGGGGAGGAGGCACATTACAGGGCCCAGAATTTGGTGCTTGGCCCTGGTTGGGGGCACCTTCAGTTAGGATGGAGCTTCACAGTCAACTCAACCCAACAGAAAAAACGAATTCTTATCACCCACCGACATCTGGGTGGAGAGTCTCCGATACGCAGACTCCCGGTTGACCTTTAGAATCTCCACGGCGCTCGCCGATAGTCCCAGGAGCCAAGGAAGACGACGTCCTTCGCTTGCGTCAACGCAAGACGCGCAGCGGTCGACTTCCTCTAAGCATACCCGAGGCATCTAAGCAGGGAAGATGGCCAGGCGTTCACTTACACGCATCTGTTAACGCATTAGACACCAGGGGGCTCGGATCAATGACTCGTGCGACATTGAGAAAAGGCCTCCGTTTGATCAATGGCAGCTCACGGTGGGAAACCTGGAAACAAAACGCATTTTGATTAGCTGCTCATGCCGTATTTAGAATTCATAAGGCGGAATGTTATTCATACCAAAGAAATATTTATTTCCTCTGTACTAATAGCACTATCTACATTTTAAGCATGAGGACTTCCCAGATTATTTCACCTTTTAATTACCCCTCTCGCTGTTAGAAGACGAGAAATGTAATTCTACCTTTTTTAAAAAATAAATAAATAAATATAAATAGTGACAAGGCTTGTTGAAACACCGAAGACTCAGAAGACGGGATGTTCAACAGTATCGCACACTACTTATGAACCCACACTGCCCCCTACAGGAGCTCCTAAATTCATCCAGTGCAGCTGCATTATATAACGCTATTAGAAGACAATCCGCAGTGCCATTCAGAGGGGAGCTTACCCAGGGATGCTTCATTTGTTAAATAAAAATCCGCCTTCTTAAAAACAGTGGCCTCTGCAGTCTATTTAGTATTTTACTACTGTGTGGCGACGTGTGAAGAAGTTGTTGCTGCTGCTGACAGGAAGCGACGCGATCATTCAGACGGGATTGACGGAGACGATTAATATTCCGCGGTCAACGGCGGTTTTTCATAAACATACGTCCACCACTCCACGGCAAATTAAAGTATGCTTTCTCACATTGTTTTAAATCATATCGGCAGACCCATCAATTACACGGAAAACAAAAGAAATTCCCATTGATACGAAGCACATGTTCACATCTCCAAAATTATGATGAAGTTGCTATAAAAGCATATATTGGATATGACCCATTACATTGATTTAAGCCGGGCTTTTATATGGATATACTAAAGGCACAAGAGAGAATCTTTGGCATTGAATAATTAAATAGCCATTAAATAACTCTCGCAGGCATACAACATTAGCACTAGTGCTATTAAACCTACTGGAGTATTGCATCCTGGGAACAATCGGTGAATTTATGAGGCAGTTTATTTTATGGATTTAGGGGTTTTTGGTTCGTTTTTTATGCATTATGTTTCACGGCCAAAAAAAATAAACGGCAGAAGGCTAGTGGATGCAGTTAATCAGTAAAAGCAGCCTCAGATTAAGCTGCTTTCACATGAAACGCATACAACCCAACTGAGAACCAAACGCCCATGCTGGTATGATGAAGAGTCCTCCATAACTCCGTGCAGATTAATGAAGGACCAGGGAGAGTTAAAAACAAGAGTTTCTTCATGGGTAATTGAACAATTATTACATTTGCAACCTCATTTGCTTTGACGGTTCTCAATAAATCAGCTTCCTCCATTGTGGGTAATGAAACCCAATTATTACGTTTGTATGTGTAGCACACGGCCGCACTTGGCATTCCTGAACATCCGGGCCGTGCACACAGACCTCATGAATAATTAGTCTAAAGTTTTAGGACCAAAAGCCAAAACGTTATGCAGAAAATCTGAACAGAGAAGTCTGTTTGCACTCTTTTTATCGGTGTGATCGATATGTTTCTTACTTACTGCTTGGAATTCACTTCTGTAGAAAAACATGCGTGAGAATCATTTTACTCCATCTTGGATCCCGTGTAAAGGACCAAACCCAAAACCTGCTCCACAAAAGCACCTAAATTCACCACCTGCATAACGTTAACAAACCACAGCTGAGTTACCTTTCCTACCAAGCTGGAGCCAGGGTGGGGAGCAAATAGGAGGTGTGGCCCCTCCACACTGGGGTGACTAATGAATAGAGAGAATAATAAAGGGGCGTGGCCTTGCAACTTTGGAGTGACTTGTGACTGGATATCATAGCAGAGGGGAGTGGCCTGCCAATCTGGGGGTGACTTGTGAATAGATATCATAGCAGAGGGGCGTGGCCTTGCCAATCTGGGGTGACTTGTGGATGGATATCACAGCAGAGGGGCGTGGCGTGGCAACTTCGGGGTAATTTGTGCGTGGAGCCCATACCAGAGGTGCATGGTCTAGACAGCTACCTGCCCAAGTGCCAACCAAATCAATAGTACAAAAAAAATTATACTATTACAATACTATTAAAATATTTTGAAAACAACCAATGACGTGTGAAGGATAATTTGCTAGCCTAAATCAAATCAGGTGAAGAAATCAATTTTTTTTCATGTGTAATGCATCGGAACTGTATCCCGTCCAGACAGTTTCTAAGTTCGGGAAGCGTTTTAAACACTCAGCACAGAGCAGTCATGTGAGACAGTCAACTGATAAGGTGCGGAGAAGTTACTCACTGGCTGAGCGGTGTTTGTTTTCCGGAGTAAAGATGGTGTTTCTCAGTGAACTGCGTTGGATCTCACTCACCAGACACGACAATGCAGTTTTCTGTTCATATTTTATTCATTTTTTATGAATCCTAACCATCAATAATGATACTAAAATTTTTGGTTGAAGTAGGGTCTCAGCTAAAGAAAAGATATATATATATATATTTTTTTTTTAAATATTGTCTTCATTTTTCAGTCGTCAATCAACAAACCTTAAGACCAATAAGTGACAATATAAATTGCAAAAGAGGATATTTGACCAATTCCCTAACTTGCACTGGCGCATTAAACTCTCAGCCACACAAATGCATTAAACTTACTCAGCTTGGGAGTTGGTTAAGCTGTAAAACTTGGTCAAGAAATCTTGTAGGTCTGACGCAGAATTTGGCTTCCGGTCACCAAGGAGACGTCCATGCCGGAGCGGCGTAAGCAGATCTGTCTGCCATGCCGATTTCCTAGTTCTTCTGCTTTCAGCCAATGGGGAATTCATATTCGCAAGTTTGGGAATAGATTACTCAACAAATGAACAAAAAAAATGACCAAGCTTTACATAGACATTCAGGCTTGACGTTTTTCTTAAGAGACATCAAGTAACGTACGTTAAGGTTTTAATTAAGGTGTTTTCTAGCCCAACGGCTGAAAAGTCAAAGACTTTGAAGCTGAAAGTCAGAGAAGGACAGATGGGACAAACGTGGCTCGGAAACAAAGAATGAACGATGATCGTAACGGACGTTCATCTGCTTTTTATCCGCTCGATCGGCAAGTATGGGATCACTTTCATCCAGTTATGTCGTCGTAATTATGTGTCAGAAGGATAGGCACACACTATAAATATTATGACTCTGCAAGTATGAATTAATTTGAGACGATAAAGACAATAGCAGGAATGTTGTTCTTCATTGAGTGTCTAAACATGTTCTCTCTCTCTCTCTCTCTCTCTCTCTCTCTCTCTCTCTCTCTCTCTCTCTCTCTCTCTCTCTCTCTCTCTCTCTCTCCAGTCAGCACACCACGCCTTATAATAAACCCTCAGTTTTAGTCGGACCGAATCGGCTGTGGGATTGGTCCCTGAGCCTATAGTGTGCGAGTGTGTGTGAGTGTGTGAGTATGTGTACCCTGGGATGGACTGGCATCCCAAGCTAGATTATATCTTCTGATATCTCTGTATACTGGGATAAGATCCAGGCTTGCTATCATCCTGTTCTGGGAAAATGGATGGATGGATGGATGGATGGATATAATAAATGAATATAAAATATTCAGCATTTATCAGAAACAAAGGACAATAATTGCTCCGGACATCAGTTTTACCAGTGTGATCAGGTTTTTAAGCGATGCATAAAACATGAAACAAGAGGTAGATTTCAGATCAATCTGGGAAAACAATTTGTGAGACAAATACCAGAAACAAAATTACATAACATAAACTATCACTGTTTCCAAACAGCCATTACACAACATCTACTCAGCCTTTTAAGGGTACTTATCCAACCATTACCGGTAGCTGAAGATTCAATTACGCTTTCAGCGATGGGGAGTCTGCGGACGGGTGCAATGCTGGACACGTTGATCCCTGGCAGGATGACCAAGGCAGCCGGGAGTTTGCAGTTTACCGGAACGTCTCTGCAATACGGAAAGAAGCCAGCGAATCACAAAACTGCACACTCCGGAATTCTCCTCGCTCGAAGTCCTCTAAGGCACTTTCAAGCGTTAGCCGAACAAGCAATATTTTTTCACTTTCGTTTTAATTACTGAATAGCTAGCGCGTCCGCTGGGTACTAACTGCGCACTTGCCACACTATAGCTCCGGAGTATTGACAGATAACTGCCACTCACACGTCTTTTGGGCTGCGGGACAAAGTAAAGACTGATAAAAATCCAATTACTACAAATCAATCATGGTAGCTTTCCCGGACATTACACCGGCAATGACTTCCAAATGATCGATAAAACAGCTGCTGTTTGTTTCATACTGAATGTTAACAACATAATAACGAAAAAAAAAACCTCCCAGCATAAATAGTAAGCCTGTTTCGTTAACCAACGACTCTTTATAGATGCCGGACTGGTTTTTAAATGACAAGCTTCATCAAGCTGGGAACAAAAACCCATCAGAGATATACCGACAGAATGATTCAGAGGCGTCTCATTGATAGTAGGAATAATAAACGGTGGACAGAGAAACAGAGCAATTAATTTAATTAATTAACTAATCTTTGCGGAGCAAGAACCCTCATAAATACAGCTGTCAACCGCAGCCAAATCCATCACTGAGGGAGCACTTCTAAAAAATTCAGCCCCTTTAGCTAGATCCCTGCATTCTGTCCCTGTTCTGCATGCAACAAAGATACTTCCATGTTTCATAAAGGCTAATTTGCAAACCATTATGGTCTGCTCCTTCATTTTGTTTTCCTCTGTAACAAGACAGGTAAAGCCTGACCAATGTCAAACAACAGCAAGAAAAATGGTCTTAAGTTATTGAGAACCTTGTTTATCCATCCATCTACCAAAAGCACTTATACAATACGGGGTGACAGAGGCTGTTTTGCAGGGCCTGCAAGGCATCCATCATCCACCTCATAGACTAAGGACGACTCAATGACGCCAATTCAACTAAATGTGCATCCTTGTGCTGGAAACCCGGCACCTGTGTTTATCGTGATTCGAATTACACATTTGCGTGGCCCCCAGTTGATCATAAACAGTTACTACACTCAGAGGAAGGGGGGAAGGTGG
>JAABNY020000048.1:4203338-4221474 GCA_015164015.2 Brevimyrus niger
CTGGAGTCAGATGCAGTGGTGTAAAGCATGCTGCCACTGGAGTCAGATGCAGTGGTGTAAAGCATGCTGCCACTGGAGTCAGATGCAGTGGTGTAAAGCATGCTGCCACTGGACTCCAGTGCAGTGAAAGGGTGTTCTGGGGAGTGGCGAATCACACTTCTCTCTCTGGCGGTCTGATGGATGAGTTTGGGTTTGGCAGATGCCAGAAGAGCGTTACCTGCCTGACTGCATTGTGCCAACTGTAAAGTTTGGTGGAGGAGGGATAATGGTATGGGGGTGTATTTCTGGGGTTGGTCTAGGCCCCTTAGTTCCAGGGAAGGAACTCAATGCTTCAGCGTACCCAGACATTTTGGACAATTTTTTGCTTCCAACTTTGTGAGAACAGTTTGTGGAAGGTGGCCCTTATCTGTTCCAGCATGATTGAGCCCCAGTGCACAAAGCGAGGTTCATAAAGACATGGTTGGGTGAGTTTGGTGTGGAAGAACCTGACTGGCCCACATAGGGCCCTGAACTCAACCCCATCGAACACTTTTGGGATGAACTAGAACGGAGATTGTGAGCCAGGCCTTCACGTCCAACATCGGTGCCTGACCTCACAAATGCAATTATGGATGAATGGGCAAAAATCCCCACAGACAGGCTCCAGAATCTTGTGGAAAGCCTCCCCAGAAGAGGGGCAGCTGTTATAGCTGCAAAGGGGGAAACCGACTGCATATTGATGCCTGTGGATTTTGAATGTGACGTCATGAAAGTTACTCTGGGTGTAATGGCCTGGTGTCCCAGTACTTTTGTCCATACAGTGCATTTACTTAAAACAGTCTTACATCTACTGTTGACAAGTGTGAACAGCATGTACAAAAGGATTAACTAACTAGCAGATTGCCAATTATCTTCCATTACCCAGGATCAGCTGTGATCTTAGGTTAGCCCGCAGTTGGAATATATCATCTTACGCCATCTGGCTAAAGGATTCCTCCAGCTCACTTCTGATTCAACATTTACTGATTCAAAGTTTAATCAAATAAATACCCAGACCCCAAGAGGACAAGGGAGCCATCACTATAACAGGGGCATAGAACATAATAACTTGACATATTGTTGGATTTTAAATCAAATCTTTTTTAAGTTTTTCTGATTTGACAGGGCAGAATATTTCATCGTATCAAGGCTTTCATCCCAAAAGGCTTTTTTGCAAGAGATATCAATGATAAACAGTTCGGCTCTCTCAGTCAGCTGGAAGTGATCTCGGCTAGAGATGGAAAACATGATCCTTTTCACTCTCTCGATTCCTTTTCAGTGTGTTTGACTAAAAGATTTGTGCAGAATCGCTCACTGACACGTTCTCTTCTGACACGTACTGCGGAAATATTTTATATTCTATATTTCCAGGGTCTGTAGGTTAGGTCTTAACATCAGAGTGTCGGAATCAATGCAGCGACCGATAACACAGATGTCAGTTAAAATGAATCCACAAACTAATTATGACGCGTATTTTTTTTTATACCCCGCATTTCTAGGTGCACTATGAAACCAAATGCTTAACATCTAGGTTGCCATTTTTCAAACGTGAGTAATAAAAAAATAAAAATAAAAAACAGAGGAACAAACTGTAATGAACTTTAAGGGCCGGTCTGAATTTCCGCATGCAGAAGATTGGGAAGCTAAACATCGCATGACAGAACATATTAGAAAGCAATTACAGCCGAGCGAATTTAGTACACTGTTTACACGGCTCATTTTCCATAAACGCAAACACCCCGTGGTCCACGTCCTTAATCCCTACACTGTCCGTAAAACACGGCACCGTAAAACCCGTCGGGCATTCGATTCAAAGCATCAGACATCTGACAATTAAGGCTACTCATGGAGTATAGAGAAATCCTTTTAAACCAAACGCTGTAGATCGTTTAATATTCGGACAGAAGGATTATGAGATGAGAAAAAAATACTTTATACCATGTTATGCTTTCATCTTTCGGTAGCCTTTAAACTATGAGATTTTCGTACGAAAAGAGGCAATGGAGGAAACTGCATGTTTTGAAAATTGTTTTTTTTAGAATTATTTATGAGTGAATGCAGAACGATTAAGTTAAATTATTTTTTTTTTTTTGCGAAAAGCAAATAAATCCCATCTGTTCATAAAAACGATATTAAAGTGCATTAGTAACTTACAGTAACACAGCTCCGGAGAGAAAAGTGAGTTCACCCAGTGCACGCTATAGGTAGCCCATATCTATACATATAAGCCTATCTGTTTCTAAAACCTCTCAAAAAAATCAGGTGTAATGACTGTCTCTGACCAACAGGGGGCCTCCATGCCTTGAGAGCTCCACACAAACGGTTGGTTTGAATAATAGTAAACACTGCGGCTGTCTATTAATGGGCCACATGCCGTTAAGACAAAATGGATCCAACTGTATTGCGCTAGTCAAAATCTATCCAATCAACTGGTTTCTAATAGTGGTTAAAACGTTGGGAAGCAGACTGATGCCGGGCTGCTGGCTTAGTTTCTAACTAAGTATACGCGATAAGCGACTCGATTCTCCGCACGCTCCGCCGCGACTCGACTCCCACCATCTTTCGAGCAGAACACCGGCTTGGCGGTGACGCCGTAGCGGTTCTCCTCCGGAGTGATTCATCTCCTTCACAGCTTACTTAAGTCCCCGGTTCCGGCAGATTGCCCCAGATGCTCCAGAACGCTGCAGCACCAGGCGCCCAGCCCTCCCGCTCGGGGCACAACGCCGTAACCGGAGGTTAATTGTCTCCATGCCCTTCCGCCGTCTACTTTCCCGTCGTCGGATGGGAAATAAAAGAGCCGCGGATGTGTGAAATGCTGGTTAAATGGAAACGGCGATATTCTCATGTTCCGCACTGAACGGAGAGCGCTGTCAAGCTTCATGTATACAGTACTGATCACACGTTTCCCCCCGATATCAAATTAATTAATAATAGTAGCCTCATTTTTAAAAATAGTTACGCGTGCTGCCTTTAATTATATATTAGGTGTAGGTTTCTACCCATTATGAAAACAAAAAAGTAAATTAATATATTATCAGATAGTAAACTTTAATAATAAACACATGGTTGTGCATTTAAATATCAAGTACTAAACAAAAATGCACACATACGCACAAATTCACATGCAAAGATGTGATGTTGACTTGTTTCTTTGGTGTATATAGGAGGGCCTTTCATATTAGAAGGGTCAACTTCATATTTTAAATGTAACAGTCTGTTTTTTGGAAGGGTGAATTCAAATTGAATACTCGGGGTATACTTACCCCTACCCAGTACCAACACACTGCAAAGGACTGATTCTACCAAAAATACATAAAATTTCCTGATATGTTATGTTTTTTGAAGTATTTCAGACTTGATACCCTAAGACTATTCATTGTTACACTGGGGTTATTATTTGGAAAATGTCATCTCTGCTGATGACCCAATAGATAGGTGGGGGCCTTCGGAGTAGGTAAGAGTGCAGGAATACAGCATTTTTGGGACTCATTTGCCGCAACTAGCCATGATTGTGTTTTTCCCGGACTGCCCGATTAAAATTTGCTATGGGGATTTCCTTGCAGGTTCACCCCATTGCACGCTGACTTCAAAGGAGCCCGACCGTCATTCGATCCCAGCGAGCAAGACCCGAGTCGGTCTGCCGGAGGAGTCGGCATAGTTGTCGTGTGAATAACTATCACTTTCATCCAGTCAGCCGTGCCAGCGAATCCTAATGGATATATAAAGGAGAGCAAACTTTTCACAGTTGTCAATCGGCTGCCGCAACGCCGGGCTAGTCATGTGACATGTCACGGTACACATAGTTTGAGTAGAATGAAAGTTGTCAGAAATCTTAGCTAAAAGAAAAAATGCATGGACTGTAGGACATATTGGGAATTTCAGTACCGTGCAGCTCGACTTCACTCCGTTATATAATTTTCCTCCTCTGTATTTTTGTTCAGCACTGCTAGCCTTTCTGCCAGTTTGTGGCTCTCTGTCTTAAGTTTAACGCGCAGATTTCTCCACGGGAGGGGGGGGGGATAGAATCAGAAACAGCTGACCGATAATGGTTCCTTAAGAGCTGGTGGGGGGTGTTTTTCAAATACTTCAAATCATTCCCCTCTGTTCGCTGATTTCGCATGGGTTTGTTTCATACGAAGCCTCGCCAGTAATGGGAACATTTCTTTCATGGCTGTCAGTGATACTGCCTGCAAAATCATCAAGGACTCCTTCTTCTTGCGCTCTCCGCCCACGCCGGGAAAGCACACGGCGCACATAAACCTGGCATTCCTAGTTCTGGATGAGATCCTCCTCATCCTCACCCAAAGACAGAAAGTTGGACTGCAGGTCCAGAGATGTAAAATAAATATCAACCTTAAGCTGGAAAAAGGTGCACAACTTCCACATTTCAAAGGTAGAGTTCGGTATATACACATTCAAAGGTAGAGTACGGTATATTCACATTTCAAAGGTAGAGTACGGTATATTCACATTTCAAAGGTAGAGTACGGTATATTCACATTCAAAGGTATATTTGAATGTGGCACACATAGTATATTCGCAAGCTAACATGTCAAAGAACTTTACAATAACTTATAAAAAAACATATTGATATTCCAATGTTGAAACTTACAAGTCTGTCAGACTTTTTAATATTAATGAAACATATAATGTCCCAAACGTCAAATCTGCGGGAGACTAAATGAATCATATTCATCTCTGAATTCAGCTTGGACCCCAAAGGTGAATTACTCACAAATAAACTCTAAACCAGCCTTACAATAAATCACCTCTCACACGTTGTTTGGAATGACAAAAATTCTAAATTGCAGCCCTGAAATATCATTAATCTCTTGAGGGCACATTCGTGTTTTTTCACATATCTACAGCGTTGCATTGTATTTTCATTATTATCACAACACAATTACAAGAAAATATATTCAGGCATTCAGCCAAAAATTATGCGGGAAAAATGCATCCACTCAGCGGTGACGTAAAATAAACTGCGCAAAGCAATGGATGATGATCAGATAGCTGCAAAGCATTTCAGACATAAAACGTGTCGTCAATGGGATATGCTTCAGATAAATATATTTTTAGATGGCCGGTCATGTCCGCTTACTGAATATACACAAAACAATCGTTACGGCAAATTAATCAAAATGATGAAAAGCTGAGTACTACCACGGTAATCGTCAATTAAAAAAGAACCGCATCAATCCATCCGTCCATCCATACTTTTTCTGTAATCGCTTGTCCTTTTCAAGGTTACGAGGGGTCTGGGCGCAAGGCGGAGCACAACTTACAATGTAAAAATGAAACAATGTAGCCTAGACAATGGTGCCCAGTATTGGTTCAGTGTTATATTAATTATTACTTCAGCTTTGGCGTCACTCTTTTCCCATAACTCGCGATTTTATTTTTAATTTATTTTTTTCCCATTATGTGAACGGAAGGAGAGGCTTTCTGTCATTACTAAATGTTCCCCGGGCGCTTTTCAATCTCAATAGCCGCTCTGGAGCTGTCTGGATACACTAGGATGTAGCGGTGAGAGATGGGCGCTGAACGCCGGGCCGTCAAGGCTGATTATGCGGGTGAAGATGTTCCCGCTTCCCTGCGGGTCCCGGCGAGACGTAGATCATCATCACACTCGAGACGCCATCAGCCGTCAGGGAGACGTATACTTGGCCGTAATATTATATCTTATGATGTCCTTATTTCAACTATGACTTTTATATATGATCACTGCCTTCGCTGTATGTTGTCTGTAGGTAATTTTATAAGAACATCGTTCAGATATCTGTCCGAAACTGGTAGACGTGGCTCGCACAGTTTATTAACACCCGCTCATTGCCTGCGGGGTGGCATCTCTGGAAGCTGTCAGCTTCGCGCCACGAGGTGGCGACGCGGGATGGGGCGCGCGGCCGCTGTATATAGGGTGAAGCTCTGACACGGTACGCTAACAAGCGAATGCATGGATTCTGCCTGGCCGCCAACACATGTCAAGCGAGGCGTGGAAAAGGAGCCCCATCACCGAGGAAGTAAAATCTGCAGACACATCTAACTTTAGCAGAAGCTCCATCAGAAGCCAGAAAGTCTTATCAGCTGATTTCAGATGGACTTTTGGACGCCAGAACTGGGTTGCATCATGCTCTGGTGGGTTAACTGGTGCACCACGGCTTCAACTGAAGAGGAAGTTTCCAAACTCACTCATTCCACCATGTAAGTACAATAAGTACCATTTCTGTGAGCTTAGTGAGTTTTGGCAAATTCAATAAAAGTTCATGCCGTCTTGGATTACAATAAGGGCTGAGTGAGTTTTGGTCCCCGATACTGATGAGGAAGATCATTTAGGTCATGGGAGGACTCGTCACAAGCACGACAAAACAGATTGAGTGAGATTTCTCCAGCATAAAGTTGATTTTTAATTTGCTTCACTGGACCTAAGTTAGACTAATTAGGCTGTTTGAAAAACACCACGAAACCAGTCAGAGACTATACCGAAAAGTTAATTACACCTGCATGCTTACAGAGACACAGAAAAACAGCGGGGGCTAATAACTGAAACTTGCCTTCTGTCTGAAGGGGGCGCTATTCCAGGCAGGGGGGGGGGGGGTTTCCCACGACCTTACTGGAAGGCAGAGGCAGAGGAGGGGATTCAGAGAATAAGATACAGAAAGAGCCACTGGCATCGTGTGGAGAGCGTGATAGAAATCAGCAGTAAGATATGGAGCAGAACCGCTCCTCTGGGCCATTTCGGAGGAGCTATACTTGCCAGGTGAGTATCGATCAGCCTTCTTACCGCTTCCAGAGATGGACGGGAGGATTAATGGCACCCAGGAGGATGACTGGAACGAGGAGGAAAAAAAAACGTGTGGGGGAGGGGAGGTGGATAGCAGGCATGGGCCTTGGCGAGTCTGAGTCTCAAGTCAACACATTGCAGTCTAAGTCAAGTCTCGAGTCATTTGCCCTCAAGTCCACGTCGAGTCCAAGTCTTTCCATCATCCTGTCAAGTCACAAGTCATCAAATTTGTGACTTGAGTCCAAGTGGAGTTGTAACTCCTGAGTGATGGAACTTCATGTTCCTGCCCATCTCAGTTTTTTGTTTTACCTTTAGTGACTGAAACTTGCTGCCGCAGTCCGCTGTAGGTTGAACCCTTGATAGGCAGGGATAGGATGAGAAGAGAGTTGTCCGCTCCCGGTTGTCCTCACAGTTTTTATGTCCTTGGGTATGCAGGGGGTGATGCATCTTTCCAGGATAATACCTCGGGAGACCTTGCACTCAGCCAAAATGAAGATGAAGACAGCACAGAATTAATATACACTGAAATGATCAAACTAATGCTATGCTATCCAAAGGGGGACCATAACCTCGAGTCTCGAGTCACAGGGGTCCAGGTCGGGTCTATGTCTTTCCCTCAGTGACTTCAGTCCGAGTCGAGTCGCAAGTCAGTGACTCGAGTCCCCACCTCGGTGAATAGGCTATGCAGCAAAGATAACAAAGAGGCACGTTTTTATTTTATTATTATTACTATTATTTCGGACATGTTCCCTCTGAGGTTAATTTGGCATGCATTCCTACAGGCCTGTGATCCATCATTCAAACAGCGCCACCTGCAGGCAGGGGTGTCACAGGGGCATGGATACCCAGGCTGACTCCGGGAGCCCAGCACTTTACCGGGGGCCCCTCAATACATAAAATTATGTACAAAATTAGGCAGGAGGCCCCCTGGGTGACCTTCTTTAACCAATTCGCTGGCTTCACTGTATGACATCACCGCTCAGCTTGCTGAGACACTCCCTGCCGCCGGAGCAGATGACAGGATGTCTGGAAGCCTTGAGTTGAAATGAGAAGGAAAAAAAAACAAAAAAAAACAAAGCAATGTGCTGATGTCATACGATGAAGGCTGTGATTGGTTAAAGAAGTGAAACGCAAGCCCCTCCCCTTTTGACCCAAGGAAATCAGGACATCCTCAAAAGCTCAGACCCTCCTCACAACTCACCCCCAGAAACCGAATGCCCCCCCCCGCCCCCCCCCCCCCCCACCCCCCACCCCCACCGCCTCCCCCCCCACCCCCCCCCCTGTTGCCCCAAGCAAAACACGCCACCCCAAAAACCCCCGACCCCCCCCCCACCCCCCCCCCCGAACCGAAATGCCCCCCCCCCCCCCCGCATCGCATCCCTGTGGAAAGCCAAATTCCCCCCCCAGTTGTCACGGAAGAAGGAAACCGCAGGAGGGCCGGAACATTCAATTCCGGCTGCTTCTCCATCCCGTGGTACGCGCTGCTCCTCCCGCTTTACATTGAGGCGTCTCCTGTCTCAAGCAGTAGGGAGTGAAATTCCAATGGCCGATATGATACGAAAGGGCATAACCTACTGGTTCTGGTTTTGACTGGCCAACCTGCACCTGGGCGTCCCCATTCCTCCCAGGCACAGCCAGGGCACACTGCTCTCACAGCAAAGCGAGATTAGCCGGTGAAAGGTCGCGCAGGACAGGGGTCAGGCCAGTGACTGACCGCATGTCCTCATTGGTTCATGGCCACCAATTACGGCTCAGTAATTAAAAGACCGCTGAGCACAAGGTGGAAGGAACAGGGGCGGCGATGTGGGATCCCTGCACCCTCAAGAAATGTACCCAATCCGAATTTCCTGTGCAAAAAAACAACAGCTGTATTAATAGGCATGAAAGACACCCCCCCCCCCAAAAAAAAAAAGCAACAGCAACACATCCATGTTTACACCAGATGCTTCAAGGAGTCGACAGCATTCCAGCCACATTCCAGAAACATTCCAGCCACATTCCAGAAACTTTCCTGCCAGCGTCCGGGCTTCCGGGCCTCTCAGTGAGCGACGCTGAAGTCATCCACAGAGCGTCCATTCAGGCTCACCACAGATAGCCAAAGCCGGGCTGGGGGGGGAAGCCATATAGGCGTGAAGGAGCACCTTCTATTTTTATGTCTGTCCATCTATCCATCCATCCATCCATTCTCCATACATGAGCAAGGATCGTGGTGATCCGGAACCCATAAAATAAACCCAGGATGGGGGGTCAATCCACTGCCAGGTATACAGACCATTCACAGAGAATTTAGCAACCCCGTTTTACATGTTTTTGGACGATGGGGGGGTTTGGGGGAGTTGCACAGACAGAGCATGCAAATTCTGTGGTGGAGACTCGAACCCTGGTCCCACAGGTATGAGGCCACCCCCTTATGTTCAATGGAATCAAATGATGATGAGGGCAGCATCCTGATTGCACGCTAAAAACAGTGACGGGACGATCTCTCTAGGATAGGAAGGAAAGCAAATATCTGTGTGTCCTTTACATAGTCATTCTGTCCTGGTGCCACGACGGTCCAACAGACCCCTGACCGGCCCGGACGTGTGCTGGACCGACCAGAACCGATTCAGGACCGGTGCCCCCAGTCAGAACGCAAGCTGAACTTTTGGCTACTTGGCAGATTCCCACAGCAAAGGGCATGATGTCAGTCTGGGGGTTCAGAAGTCCCCGGACGGGACTGAAGCTGTTCATGGTCCCTTATATTACATATATAAGCAGTGTATCCTCACACCCCCAGGGATGGGGTTCCACTCCCAGCACCAGAAAAGTACCCCGTCTCTGTGTTTATAAATGTTTCCTCGGATGGCTCCAGGATCCAACAACCTCTAGGCTCCAAGCACTCCATGACCCTATCTTGGATGGATGGATGGATGGATGGATGGATGGATGGATGGATTCATGGATGGATGGATTCATGGATGGATGGATGGGCGTAGGTTTGGTACCAACATTAGTACGGACCAAATCAGCCCCCAAGGCCCTCCCCCCTCCCAAACACACCCGCTCCTCCAACAATATTGGCAGAGACGTAACCCTACCGTCCATACTCAAATCTACACCTTTAGATGGATGGATTCAATATACAGTCAAAAGTCGATCGTATTTACGTTTAACACCCCGACTTATCGAGCCTGAAGCAGACATGGTGGACGTTCGCAGATGTTTCTTTCCCACATGTGCGGCATGCGGCACGAAAAACAAAAAGAAGTTTAGTTAAACGTGCGTCATTGTATCTTATGTAACACAGTATAGTAGACCTCTCCCCTATGATAATCAGATACATCCAGATCGACCTGCACCCTCGCTTCCAGAACGCAACCTGGACGTAAGTCGACGGACACCCGTACACACGATGAAGTCGAGCTTCAAACATCCTTCAAACATCCCCAGGCATGACTGAAAGCACAGGTTACATAACTGTTTTCCACAGGTGGCATCTCTTGCAGCAATTTCCTGTCGACGTATCAAATAAATACACTGCCTGATTATGTTTTCCCCTACACAAGTTCCGCCTCTTTTTGGAGTGAAAAGAGTTGGTATATTAAAGATTTATAGCAATGCCTTTTATCCATAATGAGAGACAACTTAAAACATACATTTAGACATCAAGAGGTGATAAACACATCAAAGCAGTTATTATTTATAAGACTTAATTCAGTCCCATTTAAAAGTAAACACGCTCATCTATTTTTTCCATTGACTTATTTCTTCCAGTGAATGATCTTAACGTTTTTCTCGTTTGTTTTTCAACGTTTTCCGCAATGACATTTAAAGTCAGCCCATTTTTAGTCTGTCTGTGATGTTGTTCCTATTTTAATTATTAATCTCTTTAAATGTACATGTAATTTTGTTGCCTAATCCTTCCTAAGCTGTTTGAGAGAACTAGACCGGGAATGTTGCTATTTAAAGGAAACTGAGTTGAGTTCAATTTTTAATGCAGTTTCGCTGCCTTTACCGTGGAAGGCACTGTTAAAAACAGCCCACCATTCCATGGCATGACAGCAGTTTTCAGCCTATCATATTATATATATTTATATGTCAGGAATGTCTGCTTGCGCGTAAGCAATCTTATCCTATGGAAATAGCACTAAACGTCAAGACGTTAAGAAGCAAAGAATGCCCATTATTCAAAGAAGGCTAATCCCGCAGGATTTCTCCCCATATTACTGCAAAATCGTCCCTTCAACCCAGAATGGCCGCGACCATCAATGGTGCCTTTCAAACTTCAAAGACGTGACACATAAGCTTTTGAAATTAAGCTTATAGCTAAAAGAAGAAACCAGCACCAACCAGCTGTACCGGAACATATGAGTCACCTCCTTCAGTACTGAATAAGCACCATGTTATCTATATTTCAACGGTTATAGACCGTAATTATCCATGCCTATACAGTTAGACAATGTAAAAGGATGTTCTGATTCAAACCCTCACACTTAGAAAGCAATATTTAGAATAAGCCATTGTCTCCCACATGTTTCTCTCGAACATAAGGCCGTTATTTTCCATTTTATAAATTCTGCCTAGATGCATTCTATCATCGCCTCCTAAATTAGCCGAGGAGTTCAACTCCGCACGCGCTGCTCCCCTTCCGCGCGACATCACTGCCGCTCCGCGCTGGGAAGCGTCATCGCACCGCAGAGACGGGGCACCTCCGCCTCCCGTCGGCACTGGACACGCGCTGTTCATTTTAATGCGCCGTACTGACAGGCAAGATAATAGTGTTTAAAAACGTGCATTTAAAGGGAGTTAGTTCCTCAAAACGTGCGAATTAAATAAATAGGATATACTGCAATCCATCCATCCATGTTCCAACTGCTTCTTCTGGACGTGGTTGCGGGGACTGGGGGGACTTTCCCAGGCAACATATTTTTGTTATTATTAGGCCTGTTTCTTCTCTGTCATCACCCTTCTATCCATAAAGCATGGGATATATTATTTTATCAGTTAACTAATTCCATAGTTCAGTTGTCCCATCTTAAGGTGTATATTTCAAACCCCTTTCTGTTTTGATAACTATTTCTGTGTTTGTATTTCGAGAAGTCTCCTATATCACGTTTAAAACAATTGGGACGACGGGGACCGTTTTTGCTGACCATTTTTACGAACTTCAACGCATCTGATTTCCCCATTGTTCCTGTACTCTGAACACAATGAACAATACCAACATCCATATTATAATGCAAATGCGGCACTTCAGAGAGGACTGCCGGTGCAACTGTCTTAAGGGAATTAAAGGTAAAAGCTCACTTTCCCAGAAAAACCATTAAGGGAGCAGATGGACACACAGCGGTGATTTTATGAGTACATTATTCCACACAACAATCAAATTATCTCCCATATTAAATTTATACGTGTACCAGGGCGCGCGTTAAGTGGCTCTATGTTTGTCTATCGCCTCTTTTCCATCCCAAGAAAATGCAACTGCAAGCTTTCCGAGAGATGCTAATGGCTCATTGCCTCGTGTTATTGATATCTCCATATGCAGTATTATGGGGTTTTGCTGTGTTAGAATGCTAACCTTCACTTTATGGCTCTGTTACAAATGTAAAAGGCAAGGGAAGGAAATTACAACACATTAAAGCAATTTCAGGTTGAGAGCAGCAGAGCTGTGGAATTCTACTTTTAAAAAGATTGCAGTTCATTAACAGATATTTGGCTCCCCCTAGTGGTCGATTGTCAGTATTACTACTAAAAAAACGGTACTAAAATGCAATATTGCAATCTTTCTTTCGACAGGTTCATTAATACAAACGAAAACCAACATTCAGCTTAATGAGCACAATCCAGGAAAACGGTTAAAAGGGTCTTCCGCAATGCGCCTGGGACCTTTACATTTGCGTTTCCCATGAAAAATAAATGTTTAATTTATGCTAAGTTTATTTCTGAGATCGTAAGTACAATTTAATAGAAGCGTGGTCTTTAGCTGAGGACCCGACAGATACACTCTGAGTGTCAGTTCGGCTGGATTCCGTTTCGACAGACAGGCCATAATTCGAATAGGATGTTTCGAGTAGGATATTCGATTATTATACATAAATAGGATAATCGCACAAACTTATACGTGTGAGATGGACGCCGAGAGATGCGTGTGAGGCTGGGATAGTCACGCTGATACACAGTACAGCACTGTACCGCACTGGGTGGCGTAGCGCTACCGGGCGTACAGCTGCCAAAAATGCAATTTAACCAACATTAACAAATTAACAATAAAAAAAACACAAATTATAAGTCTGGGCAGTCTGTGTATAAGGATTGTAGTTGGGATACAGTTTGTATTTCAATATTTACGATAAGGTTATGCTCCGGTGTTTGAATATTCTCTCCGTGCCGTGTAGGTTACATCCCACAGTTCAGAGATTTAGCGAATCGGCTTCTCTAAATCCAGGCCCAGTGATGGACTGGTGCCCGAACCATTCGGATCAGTGGTTGGAGGATCCACGCAACAGCTGACAGACTTGTCAATACCCTGAGCCGCGGGCGATTCTACCGAGGACGCAAGGGGTGCAGCTGCACCCCCTATTGGTCAGACGAAAAAGCTATTTTAACACATTGCATATAAGATTAAATGACATTATAAAGTCACATTTGAAAACTGTGTCATGTGTTAGTGATATCAATGTGTAATTATAATTTATTGTAAATGTATTTACTGGTTTGGAGAAAAGCGCAGCCGCCTATGCCAGTTAGCCTTAGCACAATTTAGCACAAATTCATTTAAAGAGTAACGAGAATGACTGTATTGCAGGCACTGGAGGGACATAAACAACTGTGATCCTATTTTCCATTGCATTTTCTCCTTTACTCTATACAGCAGCATTTTCAATTCACTGCGAGGCAGAGAGCATTAGGATTCACTGTCCCTGAAAGTGAGGCACTGCAGTTTATCTGCTGTAAACCAACAAAAAAATGAATATATAAAATGTGACCAGAACCACCATATATCTGTAGGCAACTCCTGCCCCTCCCTCACATGGGACTCTAGTCCCTACCTCACAGGGGACACCTGCCCCTCCCTCACAGGGGACACCTGCCCCTCCCTCACAGGGGACTCTAGTCCCTACCTCACAGGGGACACCTGCCCCTCCCTCACAGGGGACTCCTGCCCCTACCTCACAGGGGACACCTGCCCCTCCCTCACAGGGGACTCCTGCCCCTACCTCACAGGGGACTCCTGCCCCTACCTCACAGGCGACTCCTGTCCCTCCCTCACATGGGACTCTAGTCCCTACCTCACAGGGGACACCTGCCCCTACCTCACAGGGGAATCTAGCTTCTATCTCACAGAGGACTCCTGCCCCTACCTCACAGGGGACTCCTGCCCCTACCTCACAGGGGAATCTAGCTTCTATCTGACAGGGGACTCCTGCCCCTACCTCACAGGGGACTCCTGCCCCTACCACACAGGGGAATCTAGCTTCTATCTCACAGGGGAATCTAGTCTTTACCTTGCTGGGGACTGTGACTGAGTCAGATGTCCAACAGCCCCTCACCAGTGCATATAATAAAGATGGCCAAGCGTGGGGTAGAGAATGCATACAGAAATACAGGATAAATCTTAGAATAATTATTTTTCATGGGGTGGAAAGGCCCCCTATAAGCGTCTATAACAACCTTGGGTTAGGGTTAGGATTAGGGTTAGGGTTAGAAAGAGTATGGCATTTTCAGGCATTGACATGCGTTTTTATAACAGATCAGGGCCCCCGTAGGATGGGAAACCACAGCTTAGCATGGTTTAGTAGCATATTTCCTACTTTCCAACAGCCTGGTGTTTGGTACCCAAGGTACCAACTTAGGGTTAGGAATCTGAGGTTAGGGTTAGTTCTGGTTCTCCATTAGAGGGGTCCAGGTTCCATCACTCATGTAAAAAATGATGGTCCGTGGTCAAACCTGCTATCACCAATAGCATTTATGAAGATCAGCCTTTTCCCTCATAGGTGGCTGGACCTCCCATAAGGCCTGACACTGGAACCTCAAGCTGTGTCTCCCGTTCAGCGGTCTGGCAAGAGAGGGGCTGTCATTCACTGCCTCATCTGACATCAAAGCCTCCAAGACTGGCAGAGAAGTGATGACAGGGGTCAAGCGGAGGATGTTGGGTACAATGGACCAGGCCGAATCATGACTGGACCAGAAGGACAAGGTAGATGAGAGGAAAGGGCCTATATTTGAAGAGATGGTAGGAAAGTGCTGGAGTCAGGGCCAGTAGGAACAGTTTGGAGTTCGCCCAAACCAAGGCTACCGTTATCCGTGGCTCACACACTCATAGCGCCCCCTGGTGTCTGGGTCCATGAATGTCTTTCTCCTCTTACATTGGCAGCCCTGAGGCCCTCAGGCTCTCACAGCACATAGAAGGTCTGCACATAGCAGGAAAGCTACGTCGGACATCACAGAGGATGTAGAGAGGATCCCCAGGTATGATCGCTGACGTCGTGTCTCAAGTGCATCGCAGGATGAGTGACTCAACAGCTAAACATGTCGAATTTGTATTCAGGGATGTCCTGAACACTATAGGGTCAAACCGATCCTGTAGAACCAAGTCACTCCAGAAAAGGGCCCTGTTGTAATATAGATTTATCCCTTTTACAAAAATGGCCACCATACTAAGGTAGGTAATAAGCAATAAATGTCTCTGTATTCTTCAAACACATTAAACAGGAGGTATGAGATCCTGATGGTGACAGATGAGATCAGCCCCCTGAACCTATATGAACTTAATATGGATTCATGGGCGGGATGCTGCAGGTGTGAAACGACGTCAGTCCCGTTTAAATCGGAGCAGGAAGGGGAGCTCGGCATGATCCGGCAGGGCTGTCTGCCTCGCGGGTCTGCGGCCCGTCTGAGCTCTTCATTCGGTACTCTGATGCAACGTCTCCCAACCCGGTCCTCGGGGACCCACGGACAGTTCCGATCAGGAGCAAAAACGTGGACTGTCTGGGTGGGAGCGAAAACGCGGACTGTCTGGGTGGGAGCGAAAACGTGGACTGTCTGGGTGGGAGCAAAAACGCGGACTGTCTGGGTGGGAGCGAAAACGCGGACTGTCTGGGTGGGAGCAAAAACGTGGACTGTCTGTGTGGGAGCGAAAACGCGGACTGTCTGGGTGGGAGCAAAAACGTGGACTGTCTGGGTGGGAGCAAAAACGTGGACTGTCTGGGTGGGAGCAAAAACACGGACTGTCTCTGCTCTAATGCACTTGTAATACAGCCCAAATCACAGCAAACAAAAAATAAAGCAGTACAGAGAGCTCTGCATTTCACCAATGCCAGCGTGCATCAGAAGCAATACAGGAATGCAATCTAGATTACCTTCTCACCAGTCACTAGTGAAATACCTGATAACACTTTACCTGATGGAGCACAAAGAATACATTAACCTCAAACTAAGTCTGAGTTACATACTGATCTCATGTTACTTCATCATTAATGAATCATGGTCTAACTTTTCTGTTAAGTGCCTACTATATTTGTTCATGGTTTGTACTTCAGTAATAACTGATTCATTACCCCTCAAGTAAAATATCACCAAAAACCTCACATGGTTACAGTTTAGCAGTCTGGTTCACAAGCATTTCTGTGAACGCATGTTGCCTGTCTGACATAGAAATTCGCCCCACGATAGGTGACAAGATTGGTATTTAAAAAAAAAATTCATATATTTTGTGCCGGATGAGAGACTTTTTAATCCTTAATTAGGGGTGACAGAGGGGCATAGACACGGGTAAATTCAGGAGGTCCAGCACTTTATGGGGGGTCTGCCACTAAAATCCCCCCCCCCTCTCCCACCCAGTTGGCAAAATCTACTAGAGAGGAGGTGACTCTGTCATTGGGCCCAGATTTTTTAGCTAATCCCCAGTCCTTAAGGCAGAACTATCCACTGTGATCAAATCATTCACCTACTTAAGTAAAAGGTATGAATAGGCAATATGGGCTTTATATTTAAAATCACTTACAGAAATTAATGAAAGTAAATTAGTTGTATGAGATTAGGCTGCTCAATGATTTTTCAGGCCCGTCAACAAAAAAAATCCAAACTAGAGTAGCTCAAAACCCACCAGGATTCTCCAAGCTAATAGTCTTAAAGACTCCACACCCTCTGTATCTGTTCTCATTTGCTTTATCTTCAATTGGTTGCAATGGAGACGCTGGAGATCAAAAAGCAACTATCAATAAGTTTATCGCCATATATGAATAAAAAAAATCACTCTTACGCGTTCCACCTGTGCCCAGCTAACACAGATCAAACATGAGACACGATATCAGCGTACGGTGCAGCAGAGAAATACACATAAAATATATCAAATATATGATAAATACACAAAAAGGAATTCCTCGAGTAGAGGTAGATAGGGTGTGTAAAGTCTATAGTATTGTCTCCTGTGTGTATTTGGGGACGGGGGGGGGAGGGGGGGCTGCTAACAGCACTCACTGGTCGCAGGTAGATTGTATCAGCAACACTGGGGTTTTTAGGGGGGTGGGAGTCGTTCACAAGCCTGATTGCCCGTGAGGAAAAGCCTGGTGACCCTGGTGTGATATCCGTCCTCCGGTGATGGAGGATGGTGATGGTCTGAGCCGCTCTCACCGCTCGCCCCAGAGATTCCCGGTGAGCGAGCCGGACGGCCCATGGCGCCGCAGAGGATGCTGGGAGTCGTACCGCCGGCGATGTCATTGGGGATTCTGACCGCCAAGGCCGGGAGTCCCTCAGCCTCTTCCCCGGGAAGGACGGACGCGGCTGGGGCTCGTTTGCCGGCCGAGCGGCGGCTGCTGGAGGAAGGCGAGGTCTCCACTCAAGGGAGCCGCCGCGGAGGTTAAAGACCTTCACTCTCTTCACTCTCTCCGTCTCTCCACCTCCATCTCCCCGATGCTCAGTGGCGTCTGATGCTCCCGTCTCTCGCGCGGATCCACAATCATCCCCTTAGTCTTGCTGGCATTTAGGGAGAGATTGTAGTGTTGACACAACTGCACTAAACCTGCTAACCCCCCCCCCCCCTTAGGCATCATCACTCCCATTAATCAGTCCAACGACTGTCGTATCATCAGCAAATTCAATGATCCTGGTTTTGTTCTGGAAGGTCATGCAGTCGTGGGTGGAGGGGGTGCAGCCCTGGGGTCTTAGCGCATGGAGGTTTCTATATTGAGGGTCCGTGTAGTGGAGGAAGCCCCCCCCCCCGACCAGAACTGACCTGAGATCTGCCTGTAGGGAAATTCACAACCCAGCTGCAGAGAGTGCATAGATAAGGGTGAGGAGTTTACCACTCAGTTTTAACCGTAAAAACTGGATGGATGGATGGATGGATGGATGGATGGA
>JAABNY020000048.1:4243575-4263921 GCA_015164015.2 Brevimyrus niger
CCCCCCCATCTCCACTCAAACTCACGCTCCGTCGGAAAGTCCCGTCCATCCTACACCCCTCGACAACTAACGGGATCTTAAAACGCCACGACGGCAAGGCTGCCGCCTCATTGCCACGTCTCCTACGCCTCCGTGTAGCTGAAGACCTGCACCGACCTCTCCTCCTTGTTGATCTGGTCCCCAAAGCCGACCGTGTCCACGATGGTGAGCTTCAGCTGCACGTTGCTCTCCTGCAGGTCGTACGTTCTGGGTCGCAGGTACACGCCGTCCTGGTAGTGGCTGGCCTCCTCGTTCTCGAACGTCGTGTTGAAGAGCGTGTTCATCAGCGTCGACTTACCGATGCCAGTCTCCCCTACGTAACAAAAGGAGGAGAAACGCCACTGATGATCAGACTAAGACCCGACTGCCCGCATCTCTCCGTCTCCGACGACAAAGGCGGCTCGTTGAAAAATAGCGCAAGAAAAGTGCCCCGATGTTTGTGCGCTGAATACAGAGAAAGACTGCAGGACAAACAATACGGCCGCCAGAACAGACCCAGCAACCACCTTTGTGTGGACAGATCTCTATCCACTGCCTGTGTAAAATCACTGAGTCATACACAGTTAAATCAATTCAAAGGGAAAAAGCAGGCTTCAAGGGTAGACAGAGGAAGCTAATATTGCACCAGTTTCATGAGTACATACAAACCACAAACACATAAACCCTAGCTTGATGCATTCGAAGTAATTGGGGGGGCCTCAAACACATCCCTATCCAGACCTACCTGCCCCTCCACTACTGCTTACTTCTCACTTTCCTGAGGGGGAGGGGTAGGGGGGGGGGGGCATTACTCACCTACACAAAGGATGTTGAAGCAGAAGCCTTGTGTCACAGACTTACTGACCAGCTGCTCGGGAAGACTGTCGAAACCAACATGACCGCCCAAAGTGAGGTTCCGCTTCTCTTCGTGCTGAGGACAGACGGCGAAAGGGAAAAAGTGTAAACGATTTACGCATCCTCCCCCCATCGCCTACAGCAGTGGCACCATGGGACTGAAACACTGCGAATCATCTCGCCTCCTGCCCAAGAAGTGGAACACCGAATGACCAACTTTACGTTTCATCTAGATGAGCTTCCAGACCCATAATCATCAAATTAAATAAAATCGCCGCCGTAGATGTACAAATGGCTGTGAACATGCGCTAATCATGCGTTCGGCCCTAACACGCCCATGAACGCATGTGAACACACAGAAACAAACAAGACCGAAGCCCCTGAAGGACTTGACACCTTAGGGTGCCCCCTATAATCTATGCGGGTGAGACCATAGTCACTGGGCAGCAACACAGCTTACAGGAATAGCTAGACACCTCAGACAGACTCCATACCTACAGAGTACATAACCCTGCCTCAATACCAAGCCCCCCACCCACCCCCCCATTTTAAAAGCTTGACATTTTCAGTCATCAGGCAAGATTCAACATTTCACTAAGTTTTAATGTTCCTGGCTCTCCACACATGAAGGGGCCATTTCTTACAAAAATAGGCCAGGATAGAAGACGGCAGTTCTGTCTCAAAGCTTCCACGCTTGTACATATATCACTGATGAACTACACATATACAGAAAATTCAAGAAATGACACTGGCCCAGGGACATTCTCTATATATGTGTGCTAAATATGTATATGTATGTCATATGTATTCTATTGATCCAGGCCCAGAGTATAGAAATGTGTAAATGTGAGACACACAAAACCAACTGTATAATAAATAGTGTAATACCTGGTCAAAAAGATGCACCAGTTATACAATAGTTTATGTATAATAATTCCATTGCTTGTTTTGAAGGTTCTGTTGAATGTATCCGTTTGTACGCCACTTAAAACATTTAGAAATATGCGGGTGCTCCGGTACACGGAGAAACGTGACGACGTGAGTGCATAACCGCAAGATAATCGCTTTAAAAATTAAATCCGATCACCCGCTGGCTGTTCTAGCTTGTCGAAGCGTGTTAAACATTTATTCTATTTTATATTTTTAAACAGTAAAAGACATTACAACCGGCCAAGAACTGGAAAAATAATGACTTCTCATAAAATTGATGCGTACGAGAAAATAAAACCGTAAGCGGTATCACTGAATAAAAGGCAGTTTGTCCTATTATACGGCGGATCCACCAATACATGAGCACGAATAACCTAGTTTATACCTAGGACTGAAATTACGATAAAGCTGCATCACGATGTAATTACCATACAAGTTACTACTTTCTACTATATATAGCTATGTAACAAACTGCAGAATCAGGTATACGGCGGGAGGCTTATTGTAGGATCAGCAGTGACCCTAGGCGGGGGTACGGACCCTCACACAACGGCCCCCATCGCTTTTGCAAACACAAGACATGTGGATTTGTCATTTACCTCGAGTAATTCCCCTTCACGTGATCTTTTCTAAATGCCGAGCTAAGTTTTCCATCCCCTTCACGCTTAATTTCAAATACTAAACTCCAGACATCCGACTTTTCTTGGGGGAGAGAGAAAAAAAATCTGCTTACTCTCCACCGACAAGTCAGCAGAAAAACCCATAAAGTCCTGCACATGCAATCATCTCTGCCAGTACCCCGGCCCGCCTAGCATAAGCGGCAGGCTGCTGCACCCCCTCCAGCGTCGGAAGCGCCCCTTACTGGGTAATAAATTAAACTCACACCTCAGCCATCTAACAAAGGCACTGTCCTGTAGGATGCACGACATACCAGCAATCAAACTGGTTTCCAAATCTCTATTCACGATCCCTCCCAGTTCTGCAAAAATAGAAAACCCGGGCACTGGAAAGGGCTCATAAGACTGTAATGCAATGTGTAAAACTTGTTTTTAAAAAATGTTATGACTCGAGTGAGATAAAGTGCATTCATTGCACGCTGCATACTTTGGTAGTGCAGGACGGCGTGGCGGCTCCGCTGGATCCCTCCGGGCTGGAGATCAGCCGATCGCCGTCCTGGGGCTGCGTTGGGGCCACACGGCGCGAGCACCGACACCCTCACATGTTTATACCCCACTGGCGCGCGGCGTAACCCCCCGTGCGGGTTTTAAGTAGGGGATCCCTCGGGATGTCAGCGGTAAACCAGCAAACGGCGACAGGTTCGTCCACTTCAACGGCACAAGTACGACGTGTCACCGAGTAAAACTACATCCATCCAGCCATACTTGCATCCATCCGTCTATTCATTCATTCATTCATTCTTCCATTGTAAACTCCGAACGCCGATCCATGGAAGACCGGCATGTCCCCGCACCCAGTATAAACAGAGACGGTGGATCATTGCTCTGTACTGGTTTCCAGTACCACCGACTGCCAGCGTAACGCGAGCAGACGAGCCGCGCCGCGTCTCACTGCACTTCCAGCAACCAGGCGGGAGCGTGCAGGCTGCTCGCCGAAACCGCCTCCCCGTGGCTCCCCGGTACTCACAGAGAACACGTCTACGTCCGTGGCGGCCATCGTCCGGCGTGGGAGTCTATCGATAGCGAGCTGTGCTGGAGAGACGGCGCCGCTTCCTCGGTCCCTGGGCAGACAAACGCAGCGGAGCCAGACGCGCAATATGGCCGCTTCCTGGAAACTCCCATTAGGCGCAGGAATGCCTGCAGGAATGAGCGCCGCCTGCACGGTGCGGCTCCTCGTATCAGCGCATCCGGCGCAGCTACATACTCACTCGCCGCACTTGTTCACTACAAACACATTTCAAAAGTGCGCACAAGGCACCGAAGAGCAAAATAAAGGCACCTTCATTTACCAGATGAGAGTTTGCGAGCGGCTGCCATCCCGAGCGCTCCTGGGATCTGTAGTTTTTCCAGAGCTGCCAGTGTCAGTCGCTGCAGTTTTTTTTATTTCGTTTGCTGCATGTCACGGCTGATTAGTACGTTTTGTTTTCATCCACTTTGTTATGGAAGCCTTTTTCTGCACGTGCATGTTACGGAGCATCCAATGCCCAATTAAACCAATTTAATGGACCAACGACTGTACACTGAATACAGCGCCAGTACATTTGAATACAAGACATACAACATATGTTGCGTATTACACACGAAAAGTTTATATGTACCGCACTTCTGTAAGATAACTGATTACAGTAATACATAAAAAAAAATAAGAAATATATTTTACACGAACTTTTAGCACACAATCATTTTCTCAATTTAACCTAATTAGATCATGAAAACCTTCCAAATCCAATACTTTAAAAAACGCAATTTTCGATTACCTGGAATAGTGAAGAGGCAAACATTATTTAATATACAAAATAGCAGTTGTATAATAATACTGATTGTGTTATGTTACGCTGCTACATGTTTGAGAAACAAACGAGATGCTGGGTCTTTGCTGCATTGTTTAGATAATAATCTTTACAGTAAAGTAACTCACTCGGTGATTCTGTGTGTTAATGAGTCTCTTATCTGTACAGAACTAGCAAGTTCCAGCGTCGGACTACACCTTCCAGAAACTGATAGGCATTCCAGAACTGCCCTTTTTTAGGGTATGCGCAAAATAATCATACCAGCAATGGACTTTCACCCCGGAAGCTACACGTGGAAAACAGTATAGTGCGGCGGATTGTGGAAAAAGTTTGAGAGCCGCTGAAACGAACTGACGCTGTCGCACATCTTCGGAGAGTGAAACGCAGCTGAGAGCCATGAGTGTTAGTGAGGAGACTCTTTTGACCTTTCTGCTGGAGCGAGGCGGCATAACAGAATACATGCAACTCCTAAGTCATTTCAGGCCCTTACTGGAGGGTAGTCATCCAGCGGAAAAGGAATTGAACAGAGAGCTGTTTAAAAGGTGCGTGAACGCTGTGGCAATCGTTAAACAAATCGAAGGAGAGCGATATTTCGTTATTAGAAAACAATATGTACATTTATTGATGCAGTCTCGTACTCCAGTTTCGAACAAGCATGAACCAGAAGATAGATCCAGCATTCATAATGGTATATCCTCACCAGAGTCTACCAGAGAGCAGAGAGGCGGTGATTTCTCTGAGAGGGAAGGGAGAAAGACTCCAGGTTTTGACAGCAACTGGATTTCGCGTGACCACTCAACAGACAATGACAGTCGGTCAGCTGCAAAGCTGAATCTGCAGAGGAGAGAGGGAATAGGCAGCTTTAAGGACGAGATCGTTCATGTCCCCATAGATACTTTACAAACCAAGGAGATCAATCTCCCAGGGGCTGTCAGGAGACCTACAGTGCAGAAACCTCACATGCTGCCTTTAAGAATGCCGGACACCACAACTCCAAAGCCAAACTCGGAGGAGGAGGAGCGTTTGAAGAAGGTCGATACTAGCCAGAACATGTGCGGGCTTCCTGAGAATATCAGAGAACCAGAAGCGTCGAACACACACTCGTCACAAGTCATGAAAGGTTTCAGCAGTAGCGTCCGCAATTCCGAGCTGAGATGCTTGGGGACCGTCCCTCTGCAGAGCACGGAACACGAATGGCTGGTGGAGACGGCTATGGGCCATTGGACCCGAGTACACGGTCTACTGCTGCGGGACACGCAGCTGGCCGAGAAGAGGGACTTCATATCGGGCTTCACGGTGCTCCATTGGGCCGCCAAGAGCGGCAACTGTGAGATGATCGCTAAAGTCCTGGAGATATCGAGGCGGGGCGGTAAGGAGGTCGACGTCAACTGCAAGACCTTCGGAGGCTACACGCCTTTGCACGTGGCCGCCATGCATCATCACGAGCGGGCCGCGATCCTCCTGATGAGCTCCGGCGCTAACAGGGACATGAGGGACAACGGCGGCAGGAAGGCGTGTCACTACCTGCAAGAAGGGGTGTCACGTGACGTCAGAGAGTTGCTCGGGGGGCCCGGGGGCCCCAGACGAGGGAAGACGCAGGGACACAGCGAGGTCGACCATCACTTCGACCTTGCCGCAGGGTTTAACACAATCAGCAGATTATTGCAGCCGTATGTCACCAGGCATAAAAAAAGCCATAAACGGCCAGAATTGTACACAGCGAGCGATGACCCAAGCAATGATTAATCCCCAGGTTATTTTAAGCAGAAAATTATACAGATGATTTTTGAAAATCGGGGGGATGTTTCCACAAAATCGGCGATGTATTTTTCAAAGTATGAAACGGGCAAGAAATTACGGTTATGATTATTTTACCTTTTTTTAAATTCTTTTATTATCCTTTGAATAACGCAGGGTTCATGCGTGTTTTGCCCTCCGGAAAAGAAATCCCATTTGCATGGTAAAATTTCCTGCCTTCTAGATTTATGCGCTGTATAATATTGTGTAATATGTAAATGAGAGTTTGCTATCAATTGGATGGTCTGAATTATAAAGTTGCATTGAACTGTACCTCGCTTGATTTTCTGAGGTAATGTCATGCAAAGGTGCCAAGTAGAGATTTACTGAAGTGCTTGGTGAAGCACGATTCATTTAGCTGTTTTTAAATAAGCAACAGCTCCGGTGGACAAAGCAATGCTCCACCGACTTTTATACGTTTCCCAGAGGATCTTCCTGCAGCTTCTACCTCATGTTTTAGAGAAGATCTCATAATTGGTACAATAGACACACAGTTGATACACTTTCAAAGCTAAATGAGTGCATGATGGGTGATCAGACCATAATCAGCTTTATAGGACTTTCAGTACTGGACATATAGTGTACTGGATGAACAGTGTTGGATAGGTGGATGGGTGGAGGGATGGATGGATGGAGGGATGTGTGGTGTTTCAGTAACCGTGTGGTAGATATTTTCTTTTTGTACAACTTATTGTATGTTTTGTACAACATGGATGTGATACAATAATGACCAATGTATTAAAATATATATATTTTATTTGATGTTTCATATTGTATTTGATAGCGAATTGAGTTGATCCTAATTAATACTGTGATCTTGACATTACTTATCTGATAAAGTATATTCGCCCCAAATTACCCACGCATCTTTCTCATGACATGAATCATACGTCTTGCGGACATCTTGCTGACCGTCACTCTTCCAAAGAGGCCCAGCTCCTGGCCTGTGGTTCTGGTCAGGGTTTCTGGGGTATTGAATTATAGATGCTTTCAAATGCAGACGAGATGAATCCTTGAAGCAAAATGACAAAAAAAAAAGGCTCATTAACTTTGGTTTGTTGTCATTTGGGGTAAAATAAATAACTGCAGAGTGGACAAGCTACCTAATGAAGTCATTCAAAACCTCGGCCCAAACCATGTGACCTGAAATCATGTGATGGGTCATGTGACCGCCCATGTGACCCCAATCCGATGCCTCTAGCCTTCCCCTGGGATTATGTTTCACAGCTGCAGATGTTACCTCCCCCAAGACGTTTCATCTGAGCGCACTGAAGGAAAGCCCCTACTCTGACTAAAACTCCCTCCCCCTGCCCCATCCCAACCCCCATCCCCGCCAATCCATCAAGAAGGTGGCAGTCAGCAGAGACATCTCAGCTTGGGCGGCCCCTCTGGGCCCCAGGACAATAACTAAAAGTGTGACTGTTATTTATTTGCCGTTGCTTAAGAGTTTGGAAGCCAGGCAGAGGGACACAAAGCTGGTCTTGTACTGCAAAGCACCACAACTACACGACAGTTTTGGCCTGAAGCCTCACAAACTGGGCGAGGAGGGAGCAAATCCTCCAGCGCCAATCAGGGCTTCGCACGCTGCGGTTGCCAAGGAGCCATATACGTCTCGGTTAAAAATGACAACTGCGGGAGCCGCTTTCTCTTAACACTTTGCATTTTAGGAGATGCTTCTAACACCTCCATCTTCAGCTGAACATTGTTAAACGCCCATCGTGGGCATATCACACTTTGCTCAGATACACAGATGATGTTTTTTTTTTTTCTCTCTAGATGAATCTCGATTGGCTACTTGGTATGGATGCGGGCGTTCGGAGAGCAGAGCCCGGTCTCCGTGCCAACCAGAAGGGGCCTTATCCCCGGTCGGCCCGCGGAGCGCCTCGGCGATCAGCTTTTGTGTTTGGGAGAGCGGTTGAGCTGCATTGTTCCGGAGTGCCAGGGAAAGGGCGACGCACACGCGAAGGTTGAAGACCTCAAACGCAACCGGAACCTGAAATCTCCCTCAGTGACAGACCGGCGCTGTATGTAGCAGAGATAGACAGTTCTTATCCAGGAATTTAAAAAATCCAGACCGGGATTTTGTTTCAACCAACCAGCTGAGTCCTCTGTGTCTGTGACTCTTTATACTCAACTGGTTGGTTGAAACAAAATCTTGGTCTGGACTTTTACTTTGTGGACCTGGACTACAGGCAGCTCTGTGGCTTCACACCTCAGGCTCTGCAGGTTGCCGATCCTGGCCCCCCCCCCTCGCTCCGCCTGCGTGGAGTTTGACATGTTCTCCCTGTGATGTGTGGGCTTTTATTTCCCCCCTTTAGATGCCGACCGCAGTCCAGAGACATGCTGGGAATCGCCGCCCCTTAATTGGCCTCTGCATGTGTGTTTGTGTGTCTGATGCTGTCCTGGCATCCCAGGCAGGATGTACCTCGGCCTTGGGCCCTCTGTTGCCTCGGACGGGATCCAGGCAGCCCTGTACTGGATTAGCAGAAGGAGAGACGCGCTATTTATTCGTGCAATTTTTCCCCGCGGGGGCTGACCTACCATCTGTCCATCGTGGGAGAATCAGGTGACTGTATTTCATTTCTCGCCGCTGCACCGGTTCCACTCATCACAGCTCCTTGCCCCGCCCACATAGACTCTGGTCATAGTTCAACCTGAGACAAGTCTTCAGCCCACGTTCCTTCACAGAATAAAACTGCTATTAAAAAAATGTCTGAAGGGCAGATTCAGGTGAGATTAAAACAGCGTGGGCTGGCCAGAGACTCGGAGACTGAGGATGCTGGTCGGCATCGGAACCGCCACACGCAGCAGGCAAAAGAAATAAATAAATAAAATAGAAAGTGCTGCATCGTTGATTAAAAAATTTTTTTTTTGAAACAGATCTCGGAAACGGGAAAATCTCGCCATCTTTCCGCGAAGGGGGGGCCTGCGCCTGGTTCCATGGAGCAGCAAATGTGCTGCGGTGGCATCCAGAAGGGGGCTCCAGTGACGGGCAGAGACGGCCCCCTACCGTGTGACCTGACGCACTGGAACGCGGGGCGGAGCGCAAAACCGCAGTGCACTGTAAATCCAGTGCGCTGTGAGGAGGGTCTCCAACGTCAGGGTGCTCTCGTCTCGTTCTCCCTGCCGTGGCTAAACGGGCTCGGTGTCCGCGGGTAGAGATGTCTTCCCACGTGGAAGCGTTTAGGAACAGGAACTCGGCCATGAAGCGGTAGGCGCCCCCTTCGCAACGTCGTTTGTGAAATTTCTTCCCTGCTACATGTTCCAGAGTCAACTGTAAGTGGTATTACTGCAAAGTGGGAGTGTTTAGGAACAACAGAAAGTCGGCCATGAAGTGACAGACCAGGTAAAAAACATAGTGGGTCGTCGAGTGCTGAGGCGCATAGTGATTAAAAGTCTCCAACGCGCTGTTGACTCGGTAACTGCAGGGTTCCAAACTTCCCCATTAACCCCAGCACAGAACTGCATGTCAGAAGCCTCACGGAATGGGCTTCCTTGGCCGAGCAGCTGCAACCCCATCGAACACCTTTGGGATGAACTAGAGCGGAGATTGTGAGCCGGGCCTTCACGTCCAACATCGGTGCCTGACCTCACCAACCCAGACCCTAATTCTCACATGTATACGTGTCCATTAAGAAAGGATTGGGCTAAACGTACATAGAAAAAAAAAATCCCGCTCTTATAGAAAAAGCATTTAAAGTAGACGCTCACCGGGTTACCACTTTACGACGGGTAGATATCCGTCAACACATTATCCAATAATTTGCATGAGACATTCATCAGTTTATCATAAAACAGGCTTTGTGTTATTGACGTTGCCCAACTGCAGGATAATGTAAGTGTTCTAAGCATGATTAAGGTAGGTCAGGCTAGGCTATGATGTTTCCTAGGTTAGGTGCAATGTGTTAAAATGCATTTTCACCTTGCGATAGGTTTGTCGGAATGTAACCTCATCATTACCTGGGAAGCGTCTGTCATTCACTTCCGAAGGAATATAGCACAACCCACAGCAGCTAGTAGGCAACCAGCTTAAACCCAGCTAATGGATCCAACCCAGACTGAACTTCAGGACTGATCTCGGCCCGCGCCGCCTTTGGCTCGCTAATCCATTCCCAGGCTCCTCTGACACCCAGTGCCACACTCCGAGACACTTTTCCCACATCCCCCTGTGGACCACCAGTCAAAGAGTGCAATGAAGCAGCGAGGAGACCATTTAAACGGCCAAGTCGTCCTCACTCAAAGCGTCAGCCATGGAAACAGAAGCGCACAGCTAACCCGTTTCTACACAGCAGGGATTTATTCCGGTAGGAGGAGATCCGTCATTTCAGAACCAAGAAGTAAAACACACTGCTCAAGCTTTGAAATGACAGACACAGAACACAGAGTTCATAATTAGGAAAAATAAACCACTTTATTTCATATACACCGGAATTCCTTACGGGCACAAACATTTTCAGTGATCCGTTCGTTCTACTTCACTCAGACCGGGTTCCGTAGGCCAACCTGAGCCCAAGCTCAAAACACGACCGCGTTTTTTTTTCACGCCGTTACAAGACGGGATGATGTCACAAAGGGGAAAGTGCTATTATCAGTCCGACGGCCTTCCGCCGTCTCCATGACAACATTCCCTCTTGTCAGTGAGCACAGTACTTGTCCAGTCAGGGTCAACAGTTTAAAATCTACATTAAAGGGTAACCGGGTTGCATATGGCAACCGAATAAGTAACACAGTGTTGACAATTAATACAAAACGTTTTGTTTTGTTAAAAGGGAAACGAAAGCAGAAACCCAGATAACGCCACGGTACATATCAGCAAAAGTAAAACTATGCAAACGACAAGTTATTACCTGCAACAAAACCGGCCTCCACAGTCAAAGCAAAATGTACATTTATTTTTTTTATGCTTAAATCCATTAATGAAGTGCAAATATTAATTTCAAATTAATCTGTACATTAAAACATACTAATGCAATTCATAAATATTTTTTTTTCCCAGTATAGTGGAGAAAAAAATGAAATGATTCATAGTTTGCGATACCAACAAAAAACCAGAATGCAACACTAAAATGTTCCCACATCATTTTGCGACGATCCAGGGATAGTATTTGAGTACGCAGGTCCTAATTCCTAGGGATAATTTATTTGCATGTCATGAAATGTTCAGGTTATTGACCGTACATGAGAATTTCACCAAAACCATATTAACAGAGGGAAAAAAAAATCACTACATCTGTGCATCGGGACAGAAATACAAATTTTCAGAGGCAGAGGCAAGTTTAAAGAGTCAGGCCGCCTTCCGGTGATCCCTCATGCAGTCTGGCCAATATTTTAAAGACATTAAAAGAAAGCTTTGTCTTACTCATTAAAGTAGTCAATTAGAAACAGTCAGTTCCTTGTTAAGTAATATATGCTGGTTTATTTTAAGTAGAAGCGGCGATAAGGGATGTAATCCTTACAGCCCCTGGGGGGAGATCACAAAGATCTCTCTGATCCAACAAAATACCACAGTCAGTTTCATTCTTCCAAGACCACTGAATAAATAATATTTCATTGGATACAGAAAAGGCCTGATATTTCGCAAAACATTTTGAGGGGAAGGGGGGAAAAAAAACAACCTTCTGGGGAAAAAAAAATCCATATATTTTTGTGCAAGTACATATGAAAGTGCTTTTTAATCTTTTTTTTGGTTTTCATCGAGTGCCAAAATGACCAATAAAAATGCTCAACCTTAAAACTATTATGAAATGTCATGATTTCTTCTTCGTCAAATAATCCCAAAGCCATGATTTTTTTTTTTAAAGCTTATTAATTCCAGGTTATTAAAATGACTCTCTCCTCTCGGTAACAAGTGACTATAGCTGAATTAGAAACCGCGTTAAAGTTTAAAATGCAAAATTCTAAACCGGAGACAAATTCGCCGCGGACACACCCGGCAGACGCTTCCACGGAAGCGGAAGGATGGGGCGCCATCTAGGGGTGGGAGGCCGGAACACAAATCCCCATGGCTGTGAGGACAGGCGAGCGCCCAGCAGGACGGAACCATCTGCGGAGATGTGGGCGGGTGGGGGGAGGGGGAGCTTTCAGGATGGGATGCTGTTCAGCAGCATCTCCAGCTGCTCCTCACCCAGCCTCTGCTTTTCATCCAGGTCCTTCTGACGGATGAGCAGCGCGGCCTTGGTCTGGACGAAGCTGCGATAGTCCTGCAGCTGCTCGGCCGTCAGGACCCGGGCCAAGATGGCGGACACCACGCGCTCCCGCCGATCCAGGTTGTCCTTCAGGTCTTTGGCATCCGCCTGCTGTTTACACAGCAAACGGTGCCGGTTGTCCAGAGATTGCTGCCACGCAAGGGACACAGAATTTAATCACTTTCAGGACGGTTTATGACTATGTGCGTCTGAGCGGTTCTTAAAAGCATTTCACACACCAGGCAAGTCCTGGGCAACTCCTTGATGGCAGCAAGAGAAAAAAACATACTGCTTTCAACGTAACCCAAGGATGCGGTATTACTTTCTGCCAGCAGAGGGCAGTGAAGACAAAAATCTAAGACTGACGGTTAATAATCATTTTGGCCTGTCCCCAATTCGTGACTGGGTTTTGTTCAGACAGGGCGCACGTAGAAATTAACATATGGTCGGAATAAAATAAATGTCAGTGACTTTTAGCTGTGAGAATGTGCGTGAGGCTGGGATGCATACATCCATTTTTTTTTTTTTTTTTTTTTGAAGCACATGCAAGTTCTTGTAAGCCAAATAGGTTGTAAATCAGGGACAGTCTAATTTAAAAAAAAAAAAAAAACAATAAGTCATCAGCAATATTTGCTCTCAAGGATTTTTTTTTTTTCGTTTTTTTGAATAAACCAAAAAAATAAAATTCCAGATTTTTTCCCCCCAAATGATTTTCAGGACTATGGGGAAAATAAACATTTTTAGAACAAATCCAAATAAAAAGCAAACACATTTTATGAATATAAATTTTTAGAAGGAATCTAACCAAAAAATTAATTTGCGCATGTATATAAAAATTTCTAAAAGTAAAATAGCGTGTTACCTTCTCCTCCGCGTCGGCCTGCTCCCCAACGGCACTCAGTGCGTTACGCACCCTGGCCAGACGCACCGACAGGCACAGCAGCAGGCTCACTACGCGCTCCAGGTCCCCCACGAACAGCGTGTAGCGCTCGTACTCGGCCGGCGGGCAGCTTTGCTGCACCAGGGTGTCGACGGCGCCGCCCTGCAGGCCGTTGGCCTCCACCGCATCCTTCAGGGCCACTCGCTGCTTCTCCACCAGCTGCAGACGCCCCTTGATGCACTCCATCAAGGCCTTCTGAATGGGAGGAAGGAGGCCTTGGAGTTACGAGAGGTCCAGGGGATGATGATTCCAGAATTTAACGATGTTTATTTGGTATGAATCAATCCATCCATTCAACACTGCTTCTCTAGAAACACACTATATGTCCATCATACACTCATTTACCTTGCAAAGTGCATCAGACACGTGTCTAATGTGTCAGTTTAGGGATCGTCGAATAGAAACAGCCGCCTCACTCTCACTCCAGTGCTATGCTTTGGCTTGCGGCTCGTTTGCATAAATTTCGTTTCCATTTTTATAAAACAAAATACGTTTAATATTGATAATTAGCAAAGTTGCCACAACCAAATTTCCCTTAATATAATGACAGCATTACTGCTGCTGTCCAATGAATCACTATTGCAGCTAAACACAGGTGCCCCCCCCCCCCCCTTCACATCTGGGAGGTTTCACATAAGATGTGAAAATGCGTGAATAATATTTCCCCCCCCCCCACCTCAAGCCATAAGTCTGCTAGCCTGAACAGCAATATTTTAAAAATTTGTTACGTTAATAATTATACACATTGATTACATTTTTAAACAAACATTACTGTTTATTATAGGTATAATATGCAAACCATACAAATTATGTCTATATAAATGTACGAAGTTAATACAGTACGCACTGGGAGCACTAGGTTTTGAACCCATTGTGAAAAATGCAAAAACTAACGCCACTGAAAAATTTATGATTTACTGTTGAGAACGTGACATTCCAAGGTCACAAAGGCAGCTACCACACGAGTGAGGTTTACCGAGACAGATACGCAGAGTAGCCAACCGACAATTTTCATATTGAAGTTATACTATGCACTTAGTGGCACATGTTTGTCAGTGTAATAAATATGTTTGATATTATGTGAAGCAAATGATTTTCAGTAATGACTTTAGCTTACACACTGCCTGAGTTTCTGTGATATTTCTACCCTAATGTTTATTTGCTCACGGCTAACTGACAAATAATCGAAACCCCGACCGTCAAATGCATGAATGTGGAGGGATGACTGCATATCTGTCCATCCATGCATCGAGTACAGGGTCACTGGGGCAAGCGTGTACATCCCTAAGTCCCAGCAGCATAGGGAACAAGCGGAAGCAGACGGACACACACACACACACACACACACACACAGAAATTGAGCACCTAACTGCATGCAGGAGAGGACATACAAATTCCACAAACACGGAGCACAATAGGGATTCAAAACTACCAACCGGCAGGTGTGAGGCAAGTTATACCCTTAAATATAACCAAAAATAGCTAAACACAGGGCTGATGCTGAGCAGTTATTTGGTCAATCTACAAAGGTTCTTCAGGAAACAGGAATTTTTACTAAATTTCCTTGAGGTCATTTCCAGAAATCCCCAACAGGCAAATCTGGAGACACCCATGTAGGGCCTGTGTTGGATTTACCTTCTTTTCCGTGATGTCACTTCCTTTATTTACGTGGCCATCTTGCATCTGCCCATCGGGGTCTGGGTTCTCATTGCTCGGTGGCATCATGTTCTGCTCCTCTAAAATTTCAGAGCTTAAAAATAAAATGGGGAAGTGAGGAAAAACCCAACTACATACATACATCCACAATCTGATCTTTTTAAAACACACTGAGAGTCTTGTATCTTCTCTGTAACCAGAGGGAATATGGCTTTAATTCACATAAAGTTTAATACACATAATCACACATAACAGTATCCTTTTGTATTTACAGAAGCATAGAGTTACCCGTCGCCAGCTTGCCGTGTGTGTTTATGTCTGTAATGCTCCTCCATTAGCAGGGTGTCCTCAGACAACAGCTCCTCCATCAGCATCACTGCAGTCTTGCGATTGGTCACCGGAAGCAGGACACGGGCCAGTGATTGGTCCTCCGCGACGACTTCCTCCACCAGCACCTGCCACCGTTGCTTGGCTGGGCTGATGACATTTTCTGGAGCTCCGGTCTCGACCAGAGCCTCACCTCCGTTCTCAGTCTCCTCCTTAGGCAGATCACCGCCTTTTCCCTCATTTTCCTCCAGGTCCGGACCATCCGAGCTCGCCTCCACCGGTGGCTGGTGCGTCGCCGGTTCGGGCAACGGGCTCGGGGATTCGGTCTCACCGGAGACGAGGCGAGATTCTTCCATGACCTCTTCGTTCTGCGCGACGAGCCACGAACTCGGATCGGTGGTGACGCCGCGGCCCAGAAACACCTCCTGGGAGGGATCAGGTCTCGGAACATCACCCTGGTCCGGTAACAGGGCGTGCACGGGAGGGGCCGCGCCGATTCTGCTGCGAGCACAAATCGCATGTCAGTGATGCCCGTCTTTCCGCGCGAACGTGTGCGTGGAGCGCCTCGAGCAGTCACTGTTACATACCTGGAACCGGTCGGACTGGATGGCGATACGGAACCGGTCTTGCTGGTCCGTCGCTCCTGGGGGGCTTGGCTACCGGCGTCACTGACGTAGAGGACACTGTTGCCCACGACACTACTGGACTCGGATGGAGAGGGGGGCCCTGTCGACGGGGGGGACCCACGTTGCAGCCGATCTGGGCCGTCGCAGAGGCCCTGGAGCCCCGCCTCGCTGCCCAGTTCGGGGGCGGTGTCCTGCCTCGCGAAGGGCGTCTTACGCGGGCGCAGCTGGAGTTTCCTCGTCGCCTCCCAGAAGGAGAGGCGCCGCTGCTCCTGGCCCAGAGGGGTCCGCCTGTCCTCCAGCTGGTCCAGCTGCTCAGAGCTCTTGCTTAGGGCCTGTACCGCGTCGACCCGGCCCGCTCCCAGCTCCTCCATGGACTTTCCCCTGAGGGCCACCGGCCGAGCTGGGATGTCCCCCAACACGGAGACAAGAGCTCGCACTGGCCCATCCGGTCTCTTCTGAGCACTGGCCGAGCAGGGAGAGGGACTCGTCAGCAGCATCCTAGTTAGAATTGGGGGGGGGCACATTCATGCTCACACTCACAGAAACATATCAGGCAGTGTGGCCTAACTGCATGCCTTTAGAATGTAAGGGGGAAACCAGAGTACGGGCAGCACATGCAAAACTTCTCACACACAGGGCGGAGGCGGGATTTACACCTCTTATTCGTCACCGGTGAAACACCTTACCAAGAATTCTGGGTGGAGGAAACCGGAGGATTATGGATGTCATCTTCAACCTGGCGGCACAGAAACGGGAAGCGAGAGAACACAAAATACACGTAAACCCACTCATCGTTTGCGTGCATATTTAATTACAGCCGGTAAAATTTTATAGAAGGTCCCGCTTAGACGGGTCTACGGAACGCGCTTCCTAAATAAATTACTAGCCGTGAAGGAATTGGGTCTTCTGTGAAATTAACTTCAGTCTCACATTAAGATGACGCAACTTACTGGTTTAACTGCCAGCCAATAAGCCGAGGCAGAAGGCAGACCTCAAGTGAACGTCAGTCAACGGGAGTTTTATTTGTAGAAGGGCAGAAGGAAAAAATGATTCCGAGAGATAACCAGATTGTAGGGGGTGGGCTAAAGTAACTAGATAAGGTGGGATCAACCAATCGGATATCTTGGTCCCACCTCTTCTAGTTGTTTAGACACTGATTCCTCTCTCTCAACCAATCATTTTTCCTTCTGCCCTCAGAAGTAAACTCCCACGAGCCAAGCGCCACAGCAGCCACAAGGACAATGACCCACCTGAAGGTTGTAGGGGGTGGAGGTGGAGCGGGTCTGGAAGAAGGTCCCCTGTTCGGGCTGATCCAACAGGGTCTCTGCGGAGGCAGACTTCCCGGTTGCGGAGCTGGTACATTCCCTCCAGCTAGTTTTGCATGGGAGCACGTCACTGTGGACGGAGCTGAACTGCGACGACAGGAAGGGGCCACTGGAGTCCAGTATGCGGCCTGCAGAAAGGGGCCTTAGGAGTTTCGGTCTTGGCACCACATTCCCAGAAAGCGGCCTGAGGGCGAGGTCTGCAGGCCTCCCAGCTGTAGAGTGCCTCTGGGAGTGCTGGGGCTCAGCCGTCTTCTGCCCGGTCTTCCTCTCCATATAGGCCACCAGGGCCTTCTGCTGGATCTGCTTCAGGGTGTTTTTGGGCAGGCCGGAGGTAGAGAAGGCACGGTCCCGGGTCTCGAACAACTTCTTCCTGGAGGCCACCAGCCCCTGCTCGCTGACGTCATCCCTGGACAGCAGGCCCTCCTCCTCGTTGCCCAAAGAGTTGCACACGGGATGCAGGGGTGCAGCCCCCACTTGATTCAGCTTCTCCGGCTCGGAGTAGCAGAGTTTCTTTTGCTCAGACGTCAGCCTCCTCCTGCTCCCGATTCGTGCTACCTGAGGCTGAGGGACATTGGACGGCTTTGCCTTGTCTTTTCCTTGCTCTTCTGCCTCTTCCCAATTCCTGTTCTCTTTCCCTTGCAACTCTGTTTCCAGCTCGAAGCAGGGCGAGGGGCTTTCGGGTGTCACTGGAGACCCCTGGAGGGATACGGTCGAGTTCAGGAAAGACGGCCTCAGATCGAGCCGCGGTTTTATCCTGTGAGGCCACGAGAGCTGCAAGTCCCTCCTTTTGAAGGATGTTTCCCTCAAGACCTTCTTCTGAGCATCCTTTACCTTTTCCCTGTAATACTTCTTATAGGATTCATCCAGGGTTCCTACTGGGCTGGAGAGGTGCTCTTGGTTTTGCTTGTCCTCGCCGCGTGTGCTGTTCAGCAGGACGGCACTTCTGCTGAAAGAGCTCCCGTCCTCTACACTCTGCTGCCTGAGGGGGGCACTATACCGCCTGGACTCCCTCCACTTCCCACTGGCGTCACTCTTGGGCCTGTGCATCAGCACTCCCCTGTTCTCACCTGTGAGATGGTACAAGAGGGGAGTGGTCTCCTTGTTGATCTTATCACTGGCCAAGTCTCCCAAAGGCTGTCTCTTCCCTCTTACTGCAAGGTCTGCTTTCTTTTCGATGCCTCCCTGGTCTGCGTCCAGTACAGCAGCAGTGTCCTTGTCATCTCTGTAAATTCGGGGACCACCGTCCTCTGGACCACAGTAGAAGATGGGATGTCTTTGGGAGCTACAGTTTCTCTCACTGGTTGTTTCTTCCACACTCTCAAGACCATAGAAACCCTGGTTTGAGATATTACTCTGAGATTCCTCGTCCTTGATGCTGTTGTACACATCTTGACTCTTACGACAGGTGTCCGAGTCCTGCAAACCAACATGACTGTTCTCGTGTCCTTGACGCACACTGTGGTCAACCACAGGACTGAGTAACCCATCTCCCATCTCCACCAGCCCGTGGGTGTCTGCTGTAGATGAAGGACTGATCTCTCCCTCTGAAAGTGCATCTCGACAACTCGACTCCGAGGACTTGCACACGCCGGTCACGAAGTAGAAATTCCCTTTGTGCTGGATGTGGCCATTTGGCAGGTTCTGCATTGCATGCTGGGTATCCCCGGGTTGCGGCTGCTCCGGGAGGTTGGCCCTTTGCTCAGAACGCGACCTCCTGCTTTGATTTTCAGTCCAGTTACCAGCACCTACGACCTGCTGTTTCAGGAATTCCGGTTGAATAAAGGACGAAGACTGCTGGTTTAAAGAACTTTGAATAGGCTTTTGTTTGGGTGTCTGATCTGAGTCTTCCAGACCTTCGGGACACTCCAGGTTAGACCGTGAGATCCTTCGGCCAAAGGCCAACTTCTGCCCGAGATGAACAGCATCAGGATTAGCAGCCTCAGACCTCTGGTGTGATCTTTCGGCCCAAGGGCCATGAGAACTCAAGTTCTCTCTGTAATTTTCCAAGTTCTTGATGGTTATGAAACTGTCTAGACGAGCTGGTGGAGGTGGAGGTGGTTCCCGGTGACAGTGGCAGGAACTGTGGCAGGAACCGTGGCAGAGGCACTCCCGCGAGTCACCCCCTACGGTCTCAAAAAGCTGGTCCACGCTCGCCGATCTGTTGATGTTGAGAATGTTGGGACTGTAGACGCCCTTGACGTACTTCAGATCGGCGTACTGAAGGCTTTGGTGGTGGATGTCTTCTGGCAGGAATGGGGCGGCGTAGTCTGGGGCACTGGAGCCCCCGGAGAAGGAGCTATATGCCGAGTCCCCTTTCCCGCGGTGGTGGCTGAACTGGTCGATGCTGCTGGTGGACTTGGCGGGCGAGAGTCTGCTCCCTGGGCAGCTCAGCGGCTGGGCATCCAGGCTGCTGGTGCCCTCAAAGTGGAAGTCGAAGGAGTCCATCTTTGTCTGCCGCGTGGGGATGAGGACGCGGGGGAGCGAGTCTGTCACCACACCATTCCGAGGCGCTTTCTGCAGAAAATGGGTACACACAAGAAAGTACAATCATCAAAACAAACTGCAAATCAGAGTACATAAAAATATCAGCTTATAATACTGATTCATTGTGCTGCTCTGGGTATTACTCAGCTAGTGAAACTCGGAAACTATCTGGAAAAAAACGAGATAATGAGATAAAATGTTTAGGCCAATGAGAGAAAATCCTCACTGAGACTCCGCTGCTTTAATGTTTTCTTAATGTTTCTACCAAAAGATCGTACATACGCTGCAATTTCCGTCAACCTGCTGAATGTCTTTTACAATCAGTAATTAGACTTGAAGAAAGGGCCTATTTTACAGTGGCTCTCTGCGGAGTTAATTCATTAAAGCGTCACCAAAATATCGATTGACAAACTGAGGGACATTCTTGGGAGTATTTCAGCATGCTTAACATTTAAGAGTATGATTATTTTTTTAAGACGGGTCATCAAATAGGTTATCAGTCAACAGAGCAGCTTTTTGTTTGAGCTGCTACAAACTTTCCCCCAGATAATGTGCATTAAACTCCACTTCATCTTTAAACGCTTACCGTGCCAGTTTAACTTGGTTTGTTAAAAACAGATAAGAACATAAGAAATTTACAAACGAGAGGAAGCCATTCGGCCCATCAAGCTCGTTTGGGGAGAACTTAACCAATAGCTCAGAGTTGTTAAAATCTTATCTAGCTCTGATTTAAAGG
>JAABNY020000048.1:4276369-4286505 GCA_015164015.2 Brevimyrus niger
CACGAAGGTTTGCAGGGGCCGGGCACCCCTGCCGGACCCAAAACCCCCACGAAACCCAAATCAATCCCCCCCCCCCCCCCCAAACAAAGAAGCAGGTCCCATAATCACATCAGGGAGCAGAAAGGGACCAGCCAGCAACGTCCATCTTTGAAGATACGAGCAGGGTTAGCTAGGTAGCGCTTTTCAAGCCCTGTACAGGTGTTGCTGTACACAGCTTGCCCCCCCCCCCCCGAGATGGAAGGGCCATGACTCCCTGTAGAGAAATAGCCTGCAATGAACACGGTTTAATAATAAACTCAGACAAACAAAGAGATGGTAACTCGGTGCTCCTAAACTAGGAGTGCGGAAGAGATCCGATTGCAGGCAGATTTAAAACAAAGCCAAACATTTCCTACTGTGGGCCGAGTCGGACTCAGTACAAGGATGCGGGCAGAGCAAACGGATACAGTGCGATTTGCTCAAAAGATATCAAATGTCCTGTTTGGTCCATGACACTATTAACAGAAGAATAAACCGTTTTTATGCAGAAGAACAATATAACAGCTGAATGCTTTTTAATAATCTTCATTGGGGGCTGTTTTACGATGCAAACAGTGAATGGGTTTAGTATATTTACATCATAAGTCACCCCTCTCATTTACAATCCACGGACAACGATAATAAACAGTGCCAAAGTTCTACTGATGGAAATATCCATCATCACGCTAGGAAAAAAAAAAGAAAAAACAGCTCAACACGATATGCATGGTGAGAGTTCATGTTTGCCTCTCAGCTAGATGCGGCGCTGTGAAGGAGGCCAGCCTAGAAAATCATAACACAGCTCGCAAAAAATGTCACTAAACCAACATTACCAGATCAGACACGCCAAGGCAAAACCAAGCCCAGTGTCTAAACAGAAATGTTCAACAATTAAAACCGCACGCCAAATGGCCATGGTATTTACCCATTTATCATATTTTACCCATAGAGATTCCAAGAAAAAAAAATACTCAGTACGTTTCTTTATCAAAACACCCGAGAATATGAAAACATCTAAATGGGTGTTTGCTAGCCGGCTACCCGAGACACTGGCAGAGGAGAGACTCGGGGAAACTTTCACTGACAGCTCGGAGCACAAAATACAGGAGCCGGGCGAAACGCGATGAGGGGACACAGAAATTAATTATTCATCCGGGCCGAAGTATAGAGGCATAAATTTGCTACTAAATGAGAATTATGAACAGAACTCGCAGCTCTGCAGCCTTAGGGGGAAAAGTAGCCCCACACGTCCTGCCGGTGATCCTCATAGCTGGGAGGGCAGAGCAATTAAAAGCCCCAGGTGTGGTCTGAGTGAATAAAGCGACAGGTAGGCTATGTGCTGGTATGAGTACAATCCCAGGTATGGTGCGGTAGGAGAATGACAAACCTAAAATCAGCTGCATCAAAAGCGTTGGGAGGCTGCAAACCCTACAGGCAGTTTACAAGGTAATAAAACTTTCACATGCGTGTGCAGACTTGTCTCGAATAGAAAATCTCACTCCAGCCAGCTGACCAAAAGTTGGCAGCCCTGCGCACAGCATCACTGTATTTTCTGGCTAAAGCACCGTATCGCGTACGGCTTACATGCGCCGTCAACGGAGCCGGACAGCGTACCCACTGCGAGCGGATGGCGTGCGGACCCATTTACCGCAGTTAACAGGCTGGTACTCGGCTTGTGAAGGAGACCTTGACCCGCTGCAAAACCACCGTGTTTCTCCCGTGTGCCAGGGGAGACACAGAGGGACAGTGTTCATGCTGCGTGGCCGATTCGGTTACAGCCTCAGGACAAAACCCCAGTGTCTAGTTTCCGCCAAACAGCTCCGGACAATGCTGCCATTTTTTTTGTTCCCACTTTAAATTAAACATATAAAAGTCATCAGGCTGAAAGGGGAATTGTGCATTATTTAGTCAAAATTTGCCACGACTTCATTCTCTTAAAATTTGGTCACAGGGGATGAGAAATGCACCCACTATTTTACTCTTTACCCCCAGATATTTTTTGGATTTTACATCTCATCAAAACTTTGTACATTACACAGGGAGAACAATTTCTAGGTGTTAATTGCGCCTAACTCGTGCAAGTGGCGTTGAAACTGTCTGCAAATAACGAAGCGTAAAGCACTTTGAACCACTGGATGAGAGCAGACAATAAAAGTGTCAGAATCTGTCCAGGGTATCCCATGCAAAGCCATATCCGGCGTGCTTTCGTTGTAGGCCTACTACTCCGTAACTCTGACAATAATACCGAAAACGTCCAAAATACGGGATTACAACCTGGCAGGCCTAAACGTTTTATCTACATATTTCAATGCCCGTATCAAACTGCGTAGGACATAAATACCCACAACGTTATGTTAACCAGTCGTTACCATTATAGGAACAGATCAAAGATCACTGCGTATATTGGCAGTGTTTCTTATTTAAACACCATATTATAAATGGCGATTATAAAATAACAAGGCGGAGATCTCCCCCAACAAAAAGTTGCTTTCTTGTTGGGCGGCTTTATACATTTTCCAGTACTGCTTCACCAGCTCCAACTCTCGTTGAACCGCTGAGATCGAAACCAACCCACGTTGCCGAAAAGGGGAGCGATACCAAAAGCACCTGCCGGTCAGCGTGGACACATACCTGGCGATCCCCCCCGAAAAGCTCCCTAAGGCTTTCCTGTGGCGTCCGAAAAGTCTCCTCCTGGGGGAGACCCGTCCTTCCACCTGCAGAAAAAGCTGACTGAAACTTTTCCTACGCTTAATGCTCCCAGAAAACAGCGTGTCCGCCGCTTCCATATACCTGCGCCCTCAGTCGGTTTCACAATGGGCTGAAAGGAAAGGGAGACTTTCTGAGGAGGAGGAGGAGTAAAGCTGAGCCAATGGAGACGGATCTGCCAAATAAACATGCCGAGCATTACAGTAGCATCATATTCAATATAATATGATGTTTGATACACTCATAATAGATTTCATTTTCAATTAAACAAAAATAATGCAATAGTGCGCTTGCTTTTTTATTTTCTGATCGACGGCGAAAAACTGTCTGACTAAGTCAGGTATTTCTGCTCCACAGAAAATTAAGTTTCGAGTCCCGGGCACTTACTAAATTCTGATTATAGTTTAGTTACTTAATTTGCTCGGGATCAGTTCCAGCTTCCATGCTCTGGATAAGCGGCTGGAACGATGATGGATGTTTTACCAATCCGTGAATTTTTTTTAATACAACGTAAACCGGTCCGCGGAAATCAAAAGGTCGCAAACCCATACCCCAAATTTCTTTTGTAAATGTGTGTAATTACAGTTCTAAATTAGAGTGCTCGCTTGTATCATTGCGATAATCATATATCCTCCTTGTGTGACCAGAATAGCTTACAATAATAAACGAGCACGGTAAAGTTTCGTTCATCTCCAATCCATGAACAAAGCAAAGGCAGTTAATTCATTATTAGACCTCTTTGGGGAGATAGAAATACTAAACGTAAATAGGTCATAGTTTGAGTTGCACACCTTATTTCTATTATGTTGGCCTGTAGCTCACTAAACCTGTTTGACCCAGTAGACTAAATGAGGAACTAAAGAATAATGTCCAGCTGAAACGGTATAATGTTTGGAATGTCTGGCGTTCATGTTCATTTTTGTTCACATGTCTGTCACAATAGTTCAATAACTAAAATTAGCAGTAGCACACATGGGTGTGTACATAAGCCACCCATCATACTATATTATCATCATCTTGCTAATTTGGGATCGTTACTAAACAAAAGATTACACAGGTTAAAACTAAATAAACCCGCAAAAAAAACTGGTTGTATCAGTAACATCGCTCACGAAATCTGTATTTTTGTAACGTACGCGTTAGCATTTTGCAATGCCTTTTTAAAATCCGAAATTATTTTAACCCCATATCCGGCAGATTGGCATTTTGCCAGCAAACCAACACAAGGGCTGCAACTCTAAATTCCTACCAGTAGAGGGGAAACTAGACAACTGCGCATAGGCGTTGAGTTCCTGAATGCGCTCCACATCGCACTGGCCGGGTTACTGAGGTTGCACTATTTAGGTTAGCAGTAATGCAGTAGAGTGGGGAAATATCCATTTTGATGTCTGCTGCTGTAGCGAAGAAAAAAAAAACCTGAGAAACTCAACCATTAAATATACCAATGACGCAATGCAGTGGAAAAAATGTACAAAAAGATGACACCAGCAATGTAAAACTTTACCATAGAGTTTATTCTCAATACAACAAAATACCAATATTTAAGAGACTCAGAAACCCCTTGATTACAAGTTAATACTCACTTAACAAGAATATGTAAATTACATGTTATTCCAAGATTGGAAAACTAAAAATGGACTCTAAAGTACCTTTATTTCATAATATTGCCTCCATCATATATATCTTTAAATTTGAAAAGCATAAACTGACAAAGAACACAATTTATCAAACCACCTAGTTCTATTAAAACGTTGAAATAACACCGCCTAGTTAACATGACCTTCTGGTTTAAATTTTAGCGATATCGAACTTTTCTACATTATATCCCAGATAGACTCTGTGGAGCGGATTCTTCTCACCAGCTGTTAATAACAATTATGAAAAGTCTATATTCTTCCAGCCTTCATTGGATGCACTGAATAGAGGGTCAACTCTGTACCATATATACAAAATAGGACATTTACAGTTCAAGGTACATCAGGGATAGAAGGTGACAGACGGCACAGAGGCTTGTACAAACACCGCAAAAATGTGCTGGAGACACATTAATTTCTAATGTGTTGATATATACAGACTTTCTAAGACTAAAATAGCCCATTATGGGGGTGGAGCCTGAAATATGGGGTTACATTGTCGTTTCACCAGCGATATTTACAATTGGAATTTATAAACACGACGGCAACAAAATAACAAGGCATGCACAAACAAAAACATTAATATACATTTTTACAGAAGTGTAATTAAATTAAAAACATGCAAGTGTTTTTTTTAGGTGGTACATCAGGCTTTGATGATTTCTTTAACAAACTAATTAAATCTAGGTCAAGAACTATCAACAAAGGCTATACAAATAGTACTAGTTTAACATTGTTACTATTACAAAGCAGGAAAATAATAACAGTACATAAACGTGTCAAAGCTTATTAAATAAATATTCAATTACCTTCCTGCTTTTGGCCATAGTGACAATAATGAAGGATCCTTGCATTTGTATATTAATAAATAATCTGAAAGCTGGGACAATAAAGTACTAGAAAAAGAGAGGCTTCAATGTACAATTTTAGATGGTTACAGTATTTTAACCAGTCCTGAAGAATACTGTTATTCACAGATAGAATGATCAGATCACGAATGCAATGTCCAGTTTTAACTGCAAATTGATTCACTGACAGGTCATCGCACCGCATAAACGAACAGCATGAGAATCAGGCGAGCCGACCCAGTGTCCCACAGGGCCCATTCTGACTAGGCCCAGCTAAATTTTGGTCTGACGTGTAAAGAGTAGACAGAAGCCAAATGCCATTCTGGAAATCGATCCTTGTGCCCAAACCTGCCCCCCCCCCTCCAATTTTTCTTAGTTATGATTTCGAATCCTGTAATTAAAAGTTAATCGGAAAATAAAACTGCATAGATTTTTGTTCTGATGCTCTTACTAGCGTAAGAACAGTTAACAGTTTTCCCAAAAAATAAGCAGGGAGCCGATGTTTAAACTGTAGTGCAAAATGGTACGTTTCCAACACAGTGGTCCACTCAGCACACACACATACATAACGCATACAGCCATTCCGTCATCATACTTGTTGTGAAACCATTTCATTTTTCGCGTACAGACCCCACTTCTCCTCATAATCCGCATAAGCCTTCCGGAAGCAAATTACAGACCTCCACGTCTGCTTCTACTCGTCCAACGGAGCATCTTCGACCGAAAAAAAAAACCAACGTGCACTTGATCACATCTTTGAGCCAAACAAAAAGTGACTTAGAGGATAATTTAAAAACTGTTTCTATCTTTAATAAACTTCATCTTAAAACCTGCACACGCAGGTTTTGTAGACACCTTTGAAAGGAATCTTCTCGCACTTTCATTATAATATACATTATATTCAAAATGTATGTTAAGCCACTGCAGGAGACCCTTAATACACCTAAATTTAAATATTAAATTTTAATATACAAATTTAGTCACAGCACTTATATCGACCCTGTTAAGTCTTCATTTCTTGAAGTGAAAGTACAGCTGATCTCGAACAAGGCAATTGATCATAATAGAAATACTCGTATAGGGGTATTTAATTTGTACCTGGAAGAAAAACTAGCCCTGCACTTTGAACAGTGATAAAAAAAATCCAAGCATTTCTTATACGCTAGGTAAAATCTCATTTCTACTTTAAAATGGCTGGTCTTACGACTCTCTTCCCAGACTAATCTGGGGGGGGGGGGGGGGGGGGGGGTTAAAGTTACAATAAAATATTCTCAGGTGCAGCTTTCATAAAAGAAGATCTTGCTGATAAAATCATATTGCAAGGCCACCGACTCGAAATGAAGTTTTTTTTTGTTTTTTTTTTTTGTTTTTTTTTTTAAGGTAAAATGTCCTGTTTTAGCGAGCACTAAAGAGGCAGACAGCCTTCGCAGCGTTTAGCAGGTTGTTTTTTTTTTTTTTGCAAAAAATAAATACAGTAAGTGGGGTGAACGTGGCTCCAGGTTTTAGGGTCCCTGTGAGGTACAATGATCTCGGAGATTCAGGCAGGTAAATTGCGTGCAGGTATCTCCTCTCCCCACACGGGGGCGCCGTTGCGCGGCCGCCATCCGCCCGGAAGACCAGTCGCTCAGGTGATTTCCGCTTTTACGGACGAACCTCGGCGGGGAGTCGCCGCTGGTCCGTCACCCGTGCGCCTCCTGATGTCCCAGTGGTCGCAGAGACCCCCCGCGACCTCCGCCAACTCGGCGGTGCCCCGTTTGCATGTGCGGTCGTTTGTGCTACTCACATATATAGAAAAATAGTACAGAACTGCGGTGGAACTTTCTTGTGTATCAAATACAAGGCACAAAAAACAATGATATATATAAAAAAAAAAGAAAGAACTGATCTTAGTTTTTAAAAAAGCACCTTTGGTTAAAAGGAGGTTTAAAGACGACGGTAGAAAAAAAAACCAAGATAAATAGCATTTGCTCTTCGAATAGCAAACAGATTCTTTCGGAGCGCTTTAGTGAAAAAAGAAAGCAGGGGCTTCGCTCATTCATTCTTACAAACACAGATGGCTTAAAAACAATAAAAAGACCCAAAACATCCCTCAGTATGTACAGTACACACTGTAGAAATTCTCAGAAAATCTTTGTAGATGCAGAACCACCAATACGAGGATGTCGTCATTTTTACAGATGTATTAGTACTTTCTGGTTCTGGTTTTTTGGAAAACTCATAAAGGATTGAGCACAGTGCTATGGGTGTATTTGAGGCAGACGAGCCCATGTTGAGGCGTGTGGGTGCGGTGCAGGGGCCGGCCACTAGGGGGCGAGCTTGGCGTCCAGCCGAAGCCAGTGCAGACCCTGCCGCGCGTAGCGTACTAGCTCCGTCATGGTGCTGGTGTTGAAGATCAGGGGCGTCATCACCTTGTCCAGCTCAGCAAAGAATTCTGGGAAAGACAGCAGACAAGAGTGGTACCAAATGCCCGTGAATGACCCTGCGGTCCTCTGCTGTGCTGTGCTAATAACTCCAGCTGCTCCAGAATCTCCTGTGAACTGTGATCCATGTTAAAAAACAAACCTTTAAGTTATTCATTGAATAAAGCAGAAAACTGGTGAGAAAGCGGACAGTACAGTCCCTTCAAGGATGACAAACTGTGATCAGTGTTTCCTAACCTGGTCCACATGGACTTGCAGACAGTCCATGATTTTGCTACTTGCGAGGGTGGGGGGGGGGTTTACAACAATGTAGATGTCTTGCAGGAACATGGGAGGGAGCAAAACATGGATTGTCTGGAGATCCGAGCTGGGAAACACTATTCTATGGCAGTTCTAATCCAACTCCAGGAATACATACATTTTATGTATTTATTATTATTATTATTATTACTTGTATACAATTTATGTTTATGCATTTACTTTTTCTTTGTTTCTGCATCAGATTTGTTTATGGTGCCATCTTATGTCTTTTCCCTTTTCTATTAGGGGGGGCATTGTACCGCACTTTGGTTATATAGTTTTTAAATGTGCTATATAAATAAATTACTGACTTGAATTAACAGGTCTATGCCTTCAAGTTACTTTAAAGTATATAAATATGCGTGCAGCGCGTGCTTCTGTAAGCGTATCAGGGGCCTGTACCTTTCTGCTCTTTGGCCACTTGGTCTGCTTGGTCCCACACCTCGATGGCGTACAGGAAGTTGGAGGTGACCTGCACGTAACTGGCGGCCATCTGATGGATGCGCTGGGGGATGGTGACTGAGGAGCCGCTGTTGGCGCTGCAGCTTCCAGAGGAATAACCGGCTGTCCCCGGGGACAGCTTGGGGGAGACGGGGGAGGGCATGCCCACCGCTTTGCTGCAACGGTATAACAGTTAGGACAGCTCGTAGGAGTTTTACTTGCACTAAAATTTTCTAAAGGCAGAAGAATCTCTACAATCTGATTTATTCAGGGAGAATACCTATCAGATTGTAGAGGAGGTGGGTCCAAGCAACTGGAGGAGGTGGGACCAAGACATCTGATTGGCTGGTCCCACCTTCTCTAGTTGCTTTGACCCACCTCTACAATCTGATTGGTTATCATTGGAACCAATTTTTTTTTTGTTCTGCCCTTAGAAAATCTTTCTAACTAAAACTCCCACAAGCTTAGCACATGGGAGCCCAGATCAACCTGGCGTCAGAAACACTCGCCCTTAATCTACAACAATTTGTTGTCGTTGTTGTTAATCTACATTATTCAGTTTAAGACCATACAGATCAATCGAGAAAGACTGTATTTGAGAGTCCGCACATCCGTGTCAAGAATACCCAGAATAAACCTACAGAGCGAAATGAAGATGCTATCATTCATATATGATCTATTTCCTCCGCAACCCCATACATCAAATTACAAAATATCCAACCGTTTACATTTTATTTACCATTTTAAAAGGCTATAGCCTTACCTTCCCATTCCAGGAGACGGAGCTTGAGTATTGTTTATGGAATTCTGTTGACAGAGGAGAAGAAAAAGCCACCGGAATTAACATTCGTCAATAAACGCTGATCGGTGATTATATTTACACTCGTATTCACAGTCAGAAAATGTGTCTGTCAGATGAACCTACCTTCAAGTGTTCGGTGAGAGTTTTAGAGTATTTTAGCGCACTTTCCTTCCTCAGCTTGAAAAGCCGCAAGTAAAGGAGAGACTGGCACCGCAGACTGGATGGGGGTAAACAGGTGCGTTAGGGAACCTCCACAAACGCCACGCGCTGAAGGAGACGACACGCTGAAGGGGTACGGCACCTACCAGAGCACTGCCAGCCTCTTATCTGTTGACGTGGCGTCTGGGGCCATGTAGCTCTTTAACTTCATAGTGTACCTGAAAGAGGAGGAAACCGCCCCGTCGTGTTTTGAGTCGCGCTGCGTGTGGAGTGCACTTTAGACACGCTCCCTGCCAGATCACATAGGTCATTAACACCTCGGCCGGTCCCCGACAGCACGGGATTTCACTGGAAGTACCAGCATCCAATACACGCAACAGGAGAAATACCAAACGCGTCCCCCACAACCACACTCAGAAGCAAAATAAATAAAAAAAAAAAAAACGGGGTGGAATATTTAGACTGAATTTGGCAACCAATTCCGGAAAAAAAGGGCCAGAGGGACAGTGGTCCCTGCTGCACACGTCAGAATCGCTAATGAAAAGCAGAGATGCTTACTTGATGAGCTCTACGGTCTCCGCGTACATGGGGAAGGGGGACTTGGCCTCCTGAGCACTTCTCTCAAGCGCATTGCCGCACTCGATGAAGGACACCACGGCGTCCAGGTAATACACCGCCTTCTCGAACCTGTCCATCTGCCGTGGGGGGGGGGGGGGGGGGGGGGGCGAGGAACGCGCCCCGACAAAGACAAGCCGGCGCGACCCAACAAAAAAAAGTCCCCGTACTAAAAAACGAGCTGGGGGGGAAA
>JAABNY020000048.1:4286605-4310605 GCA_015164015.2 Brevimyrus niger
GGGGGGGGGGGGGGGGGGTGGGGGGGGGGCCAGAGGAACGCGTCACGACAGCAACAAGCCGGCTCGTCCACATAGATAAAAGTCTCCGTCATTAACAGGAAGCTGAGCGGTAAAGAACTGGACCACTTCCCCAAAGGCACACAAAAGGAGCCATACATTCAACCTTCACATGACCATCATGCAGAAATGATTCACAATCATCACCAGGGCTTTAGATGACGGACCTTTACAGCACTATACAGACGTTCACTTAAGCCCACAATACGTAAGCATATTAGTAGCACGCCAAAAATAATACCGAGAGGCGTATTGTGTTGGCCAAGAGTTAGTAACCTGTAAAAATGCTGGCACATCCTTACGTTTATCAAGTTCAGTTAGTCGAACAGGCCACGGGCTACTGTTTTGGTGCATCGTGAAAGCGATAAGCACGTTGTGGTGAAAGGGGAGATCTCGTGGATAAACAAAGTTAAAAAGAGTGGCGGTAATGTGGTACTGTTTAAAGTCAGTATTATTTATTAAACACAAGGATACACCATATTTATACAGATTACTAACTTTCTGGGCATCACAATTACCCTTAATATTTTAGGCGTACTACTAATCCACTGACCAAATTACAGCTGCAAGTAAACGTCCGCATTGTACCAAAAAGTTGGCGTCTGGACAAATGTCCCGGTGATTATTGCTCACGCAACATACAGTCACGATGTGACATCATGTGGTCCTAAAGAGACTCCGGAAATCGAGCAGTACCTACCCTTACTGTCAAACAAACAAACAAAACAAAACAAACTCCAACAGGTTGAAAAGCCATACATGCAAACGACTATCGGACATGTCATCTCTGATAGTTTCATTTGGTTCGGTAATGTTGTGTTGCTCGTCGCGCTTCGCTGCCATCTTACCAGAGCATCCGCATTGTGCTTCAGCTTCTTGGCCTCTTGTAAGTAGTAATCGGCAGAATACATCCTGAAACGTGGTGCGGGAACACACTGCGTCATCAGCCGGCCGCATATGGAATTACAGATCGCTTTTATAGAGTTCAGTTACTATCAACAAAGCCCGATACGGCTTGGGAATCCCCACAAGCCAGGTGTAGGCAGACCTCTGCCCACGTTACCCCCCTTTGGGCTGGTCTACGTGATGAAACCAGCCCTGCATTCATCGAGTGTTATTTACCTGTCCTCGAATGCGAGTTTTGGTCTTTGAGACTTTGTACTTTCGGAGGAGAGGATCTGATTCGCCATCTGGCTTTCAGAGCTCTTGGAGGCTTTTTCCTGAAAAGATCGCAGCAGCAGAAGAGGCGATTTCAGAAGGATATCTTAGAAACCACACGTTTTCAGCGTAAACGTGTACATCCATCTTCGGTAACGGTTTATCCAGGATGGGGTATGAGTGAGCCTGGAGCCAATCACAGGCGTAGACTGGAGAACCAGGAAGAAACGTGTGCAAATTCCGCAAAGATGAGGGCAGGAATGGAACCCACAGCCCTGGAGGTGTGAATCCATATGGCAAGCACCACATTGCCCAGTTTAAATGAAGGGGCCTCGAAATCGAAAACAATGAAAGATTTTATTAAACACATGGCTACACAACTCCTCTGCTGGGTTGTATTCAACCATAACCCCTAACTGAGCTGGTTAGTTGGATAGTTAAATTAACAGAACACAGACATCAAGTGCAAAGCTCATGCATTCTCTAAAACCTGCACAGTTTTGGTCTTTGAGGGCCGAGACTGTAAGCCACCAGTTACGGGAACCACCGCAAAATAAAAAAGCTCACGGGCCCGGAGGAGCAGCGCGCTACCTTAACTTCCTTGCTGCTCCTTGGCTGTTTCTCTTCGCTCTTCTTGTGCTTGGAGGAGGAGCCCCCAGCCTTGGCACTGCCGTGTACAGAGGTTGAGGACTGGCTCGCTGTCCGCTTGCGGCTCTGGTGCTCCCCTTTGGGGATCTTCTGGGGACCCGCGATCGCTGGCGAGGGAACTGGCTCCTTCTCCTTGTCCGACCCCCTTTTTGATGCCCTGCAATTTCACAGAAAGTAAACAGGTGACTCCATCAAGTGTACTTCACGGCTGATCTTCTGCTAGATTTGTGGGACCATGGGGGGGGGGGGGGGCACTAAACTTACTCCTTGCTGCTTTTGTGGTGGGAAGAGCTCTTGTCTTCCAACCTAGGCCTCTTGCTGTCACTCTTGACGTCATCCTCATTCTAGATTGAACATAAATGCGTTATCGCAACATAACTATGATGATTTGATTCAAATGCACAATGACTGGGCGAAGGATGGTTTACCACTGCAAAATGCTCAGCTTCACAATCACCTGACTAATGACGGTTTGTAGAATGACCGTTTTCAGACTATTGCAATGAGGAAAAAGAATTTTGAAACAACAACGAGAAACCAGTAAAAAGCCAGAACACAAACCTTGTGTTTCCTTTTCCCTTTGCTGGCCGTCTTCTCGGGCAATTGCTTCTCGATGTTTTTGCCGTCCCTCTCTGTGACATCTTTGTCCCACTTGGGCTGGTCGAGCTCCATATAGGGCCGGCCAGGTATCCGGGAGAGCAAATTGAGGTCAATCTTCACCATGAGCACCTGTCTGACGGGGAAGCGGTCGTCTGGGTCACTGAGGGGGGAGAGCAGCTCCTTCTCTTCCATGGGAGAGAAAATGCACACTGGAGTCTGGATGCTCTCCTGGAAGTACTTGGGAGTCTGCGACAAGGAGGGAATGCTGTCGTTCTCCTCCGCCTCTGAAGACGACGAGTCCGTGTCCACGAACTTCTCGGACTTGATGGGCGTCTTGATGGGGGTTTTGCACTTCCGCTTGTCGGCGGTCTGCCTGGGCGAGATCTTGGTCTCCTTCCTGGTGCTTGGCTTCCGGGAGCCCTTGGTGGCCGCCTTGGCCCGGTGGGGAGGAATATCTGGGGTCGGCTCGCTCTCCACCTTCACACCCCGGGACTCCTCCACCCCGGGGAGCTTCTCCGACTTCTTGGGCTGCTTCTTGCCCACGGTCCTTCGCTGGGCTGCGCCGCCGTCACTCTGTGCGGGGGACTTCTGTCGGCCGCGAGAGACGTCGGAGACCTTCGCAGCCGCCCGTAGGTCCCTGTTCGGGCCCGAGGTCCCTGGCTCTTTGGTCCCACCCTGGCTACCGTAGCCCCTGCTGGAACTTGGCTCTCGACCCTCTTTCTTATACTTCGTGGGTACGTTACTGTCCACTGGGGAGGGCGGCGACAGCTTCTTGTGAAGCCAGTTGTCCAGTTGCCACTTATTAGAGGTCGGTTGCTCAGGCTGAGAAAAAAAAAAGCAACAGATGGATCACTGTTAGCAATTAAGTGCAGATTCGACATGTTGTGCTTTCGACTCGCCAGCCATATAGCAGTTCATTAATTACTATCCTGGGACCCTTTGTTATTTAATCCCTAACATGGAACTTGCTGTGGTTATCCATCCCTTGTTTAGCCCAAAAGGTCCCACTGAGATACAATATCTCTTCTTCCAGGGAGTCCGGGTTAAGACGGGCGACAAAACAAAACGAAGCAAAAGTTTCACGCAAAAGATTAAACGGAAGCAGATGACGCCACAAAAAAACAAGGTAAAACAAAACGCGGAACGTCACGATGAGTAGAAGCTAAAATGGATCGATGGGAAATAATGGCAAATGACCATGCATAATAGATCAGGGGATGTACAAGGCCCCAAGGTAGGAGTTCCCCCACCCGCTTTTGGTGGGCACTGGGGAGGAAATCTGATCTGGTAAATTTTTACCACAAACAAGACTGTAATAACGGGCATGGAAAGCGACCTCGGGGGACGCGGCGCGGGGGGGCTCGGTGGCCTCGCTGTCGCTGGAACTGCTCTCGCTCTCGCTGTCGGAGCCGGAGCTGCTCTCTGAGCCGCTGGGGCTGCTGGATGCCTCGCCGTGGTTGCTGAGAGGGGACAGGAGAGGCAGACAGGTAAGCTTGTGCCTCCCACCCGACCAGCCGGAGCGGCCATTAATGTTGAACCATCCGCGCTAATGCTACCTAGCAGGTGTACTTCCTGAAGGGGGACGGCGATGGTCGTTCTATGCTAACAGCGTGCTAATACCCCGCAGGTGTACTTCCTGAAGGGGGACGGCGATGGTCGTTCTATGCTAACAGCGTGCTAATACCCGTTCTATGCTAACAGCGTGCTAATACCCCGCAGGTGTACTTCCTGAAGGGGGACGGCGATGGTCGTTCTATGCTAACAGCATGCTAATACCCGGCAGGTGTACTTCCTGAAGGGGGACGGCGATGGTCGTTCTATGCTAACAGCGTGCTAATACCCGGCAGGTGTACTTCCTGAAGGGGGACGGCGATGGTCGTTTTATGCTAACGCCAAGCTAATACCTGGCAGGTGCATTTTCTGAAGGATTCTTGGCAGAATTCTGTTCAGTGTCACTCTCCTCATCACTGCTCAGTTTCAAATCCTCTATCAGCGAGCTGCGTAACAAAAAAAAGAAATAGCTTACATACCCCAAGTAACTGTATGCACATTACATGCCAAATACGTAGAATGTGCAGAACGTCTTCTCATGTATGCGAGAGAAGACGCAAATCTGTGTCTCTGATGTTTAGTCTCCTATTTCCCTCTCTGATGTCAGAGAGAGGTGGACACTCACTTGGTTTGGTCCCCATCACACACTTTAGGCTGGTGGCTGGTCACTGAGGATGTCTTTGTTAAACTGTACCTCTCTGAAAATAATAAAATGGGGGGGGTAGAGAGAGACAGAGACTAAGCACAGACTAAAAAAGACTCCCTAGGTGGAAGGCTTGCTTAAGTAGGACTGCAGTTTGTGCTTCTCAGTATTCCGAAGTAGCGGTTCCCAAACAATTTCAAAGAATTTTAGGGAGATGAAAAAATATGGTGGGAAGGGGTTTTAAAAAAACAATAGTTTAACTCATGCAAATGACAGTTCTTAAATGGTAAACCTACTGTTACTCTGTCCTCCACTGGGGAAACTCGCTGGGTGCTGGGAATCCTATAAGGGGAGGACTATATTTTAAAAACACGCATTTTAATCGTACAGTTTCTAAAATTATTATTCATATGTGAGGTGCAGTTCTGAACCCCGTCTTAACCGAGCTCTGGCCTCTCTTGCTGACCTTGGAAGGGAATGGAAACTTGGAAGGCTCCGTTTTACAGGGGGTGTGAATGGCAGTCAGCGGAGGCGGCCATGACTGAGTCATTTCCTGCGCAGGAAAGGGGGGGCAGAACATTAATCGCAGGCGACCGGCATTCAAAACTCGCAACTTTGTTATGGATTTATTCTAGTCTGGAAGCAATCTCCCTCGAAAGAGAAAGAAAAAAAAAAAAAAAAAACTGCCCAGTGCACAAAACATTACATCCAAAATTTCACAACCCAGTTAAGACACAGATTTACAAATTAAACAACGGACTTTTAAATTCAAATAAATCATTCTTACTGTAGCCATCTTACCTTTAAGATTTCATCTACACAGTTAGGATCTCCTGACATGGATGCCTGAAAGAAAAATCGTATACATAATTTTTATTTATTTAATCCAACACAATGTACAACCGAGAAAGCCGGTTCAGATAATCCCCGGGGAGGGCAACGGTGACATCACTCTCCCGACCCTGGATTTTAAACCAACGACCTTCCGATCACGGGCCCGGGGTCTTAACCCGCTGAGCCACACGCTACCCCAATGCACTGACATCACCAGGTTCGCCGCGGACGAGATTCACCTCCATGGGTTGTGAGGGAATCTTCAGCTTGGAGAGGGAGGCCTTGCTGCATTTCACCTCGCCGGCGGCGACGGCGCTGTTGCGCGACTGGCCGCCGTAACCCTCCATCTTTGGCTCCTGGGTCTCCTGGCCGTCCATGGGCCGCACGTAGGCGGTGGGCTTCTGGGGCATGGAGCTGGGCTTGGATATGAGCGAGGGAGGGAAGGACTGGCCGCTGTGCTGGCTCCCGCCGGAGAAGGAGGAGGAGTGCACGCGCGACGGGGAGTCCCAGTTGGCGTCGTGCTCCCGCGGCGACTTGGGCCGGTAGCACTCCTTGCCGTGGTGCTCGGCCGCGTGGGCCCGCGAGTGTCCGGAGCCCTTGCTCGGGCTGGATGCGCGCGACCTCTGGTGCTCCGAGCCGTGCTTGCTGGACCGCTTGCTGCCGCCATGGTCGCGCTCGTGCCGCTGGGCCCCGCCGCCGCCGTGGGCGGCCGGGCCGCCGGACCGCTTCTGCGACTGCGCCGAGGTGCTGGGGGCGGGGCCAACGGGTGTCCATTTGCTACTTGGGCCGCCCCCTCCGGCGCGCTGCGGCGGAAGATCCCCGAAGGGCGGCGCGCCGGGCTCCTCGGACGGGGGTGCCCCCCCGGGCGGTTTGGGCGCGACGCTGAGCTTTTGGCGCGGGGGCTCTCCGCCCTCTTTCATCTCGTCGTAGTTCCCGAGCATGCTCTGAATGCGGCTGGAGAGCTTGTCCTCTTTGCTTGACTGCAGGATGGGGGGAGAGATGGTGCGAAAAAGGGAAGCCGTCGATTAACCAGAGAGGCCGAGAAAATAAAACGTAAAAGGTACAACCTCGCCTGTGCGCCACACACGTCGGTTTTTAATGCTATTTTCTGTGCGACGCGGGCCGTTTCTCGCGGCGTCCCCAGAGAACAGCCGGGGTAAACACAGCACCAAGGAATAAGCACAATATGGACAGAATATCTCCCAGGCAACTGGCGTGGTTAATTAAACCAAAGTGGCTGCCGCCTGTAACGTCAATCAGGACACCGCTGCCCTTTTCCTTCACAAAACCTGTATAACCAAACAGCAAAACCAGCTGCAAGGCATCAGGTAAAAAAAAAAAAAATAAAAAATGGCGACTGAAAAAACACAGCTTCGAAATCCAGTGCGCTGCCAAGAGTTACACTCGTTAAACGGTACTTAAACTGCAATGTACACAGTGCTCGATCCTAGTCAAAAGCCCCAGTTGTTGAGGCAATGTCTCCCTGAAGAATCAGTGGCTCAGGAAAATCCAACACAAAAACATTCCCTCAATCGTCACATCAAGCCGCACAAACACAAACAAACAGAAGATGTAGATCAATGGGACTACTGACAGCTCTGAATTGCAAACACTGGCCTTCCTTCTTTAAAAACATGTTAGCAAGGCTTTATAAAGCATTCACCTTTCTCAGTAGATACCATGCACAATAAACTGTCCGCAAAGGACTTAATTTTCAAGAATGAATATAAATGCATCAAGGAGAATAATAAAACTAGTTAAAAATATCAGTTAAAACACCAAGACCTGCTTGAGTTCGATCAGCCCTTGAACCCTAGCAAAGCAATACATTTACTCCAGTTAAAAACCATGACCAAGCATTTTTCTCTACGTATGAACCCACATGAACCCATATAAAAACACAAGCTCATGCGTAGTATCGCTTATTTCCCGGGATTTCGAAACAATGTGCTGCTTCCCCCCCACCCCCCCACAAAATGCACACTGGGAGGCATAAACCATTACAAAAATCGAGACTCAATCACTGCTGTTTATTACAGAATTTTTTTTATTTTGTTTTCCCTCAAGTGGCTTAATTTTCTATGGCTGCTTTCCGACCACCCTGCAGCTGTAAATCTTAATTTGACCCTAAACAGTTAGTATCTGTCCCCAAAAGCACCCTAATTCCCAGCATCGGCTGTCTGGGCTGGGATGGAACGCACTCGGCCTGTCAAGACTCATTCCTATTGAGGCTTCTCGATGACAACTAAACTCTCTTCGGGAATTACATTTAATGGAGGGTGAGGCCACATGCCTAACTGTTCTTAGTAATTTTATCAAGCAGATGGGTGTGTGCTTCAGGAGCTGGGGGGTGGGGGTGGGGGGGCACTTGCTAGGCACTTGCCGCACACTTCTAAGGAGTGAAGGAACACACTTTGGGATTCAGAAGAAATATCTCAAACTTTTTAAAGTACCAAGCTGGGACATAATTACTAAAAAAAGGTTTAATAATTATGTATTTCCAGCTCAACCTGTAAAAGGCCGTATGCAACCTTCCCCTATCTGAAGCGACCTGAGTTTCTTACACCGATTCCCAAAGGTGCACTTACCTCAACCGCCACCGAAACTGTCGAATACAAATGCGCATGAGGCGTGAGGATATCAGCAAACCAGAATGATGCAAGAATTGAAGGCTAAATCTAAAACCAAAACCAGGAGATAAGAAAATAAAATTATACAAATGGAAAAACAAAACTTACAACTTTATAAGGTTCTGGAAAGAGAGGAGAGCTGGTTGGGAAGGCCTCTCCTCCCGGCTGGATTTCTTGATTTCGCCTTTCGCTTTCTTTCATACGGAGCACATTCCGGTCTTCACGGTTCATGTTGCTAACAACAGAGACACACATCACTAAGTGTGGAGAAATTGGGAGAACTAGCAGCTCTACAGCAAACACTACAAAGGCAACAAAAATGAGAAAATCATTCATAAAGGCCCACAAAAGTGGGACTTTGGTGAGTGAGAAATTAAAAAATAAAACAGCAACCCCAGGTCCGGAAACCCCAGGTGTTATGCCTCTCAAACTGCACCAATACCGCCCCAGAAAACAAAGCCTGAATATAAAAGACCGTTAACTAAAAGCGTGTTATTTACTGTACTATACATTAACTACATAGGACTGGAGAATCTTTTTCCATTACTTCCTCTCGGGTTTAATTCATTCTAGCTTTCATCATGGTTTAACGCATCATTATTCATACATACACTGCAGTTCACCCAACATCAGGGTACCTGCAGAGATGCACGTCCTCAAACTTGGACAAAAATGAATTTCTCAATTCACTATCATTTAGTGTTCTTAGGGAGAAAAAAAAGGGAAGTGCTTCAATAAAAAAAAAAATAAAGTTAAAGGCAAAGCAAAGAGAGCAGATGTACCTCTCCTTTAAATTGGCTTGGAAACACTCATGATGTATTTGCCAATATTCACCCATGCCTCCTGGGAAGTTAATTCACATCCCCACCCACCCCCAAGAAAACGATCTCTCGAGTTAAATGCAGGCCAAAGGAAAAAAAACAAAAAAAAAAAAAACTAAACTGGAAACAATGGTTCTTTGATATTAAAGAAGAGACACTATCATCATCATCTAGCAATGCGCTTTGCAAGGCTTATCTACATGACTCCAAATTAGCCGACACAACAAATGACTCATTCCATAAAATCAGACTGGTAAGACATTTCAGAGCCAGGGACAAGACCTGGCAACACAGATGCATAGAAAATGTATTATACCACTGTATTATAACACCAGTGTTACCCAGATAAAGCATTACGCACAATCGGAACAATGCTATCTCTCCTGCAAATCCTGGGCCTCTCAATGTGCAAGCAAGGAAGGAATAGCACAAGTTGTGCATAATCAGCAATTTCAAAGAACGTTGATACTCCCACAGACAGCAGAGGGAGCCCTAGAGCTCGTGCGACAAATGAAGCATAATACCTGAAAACTGCACGTCACCATAAGGTTTAGCATGTTCTAAGAGATTATGCCCCCTGGCCTAACTACACTGGGCTTTACCCTGCCCCCACAGTACTGATTCGGAATCGACATAAACAGCCCGAGGGACTAAACTGTGCAAACATCTTCTGGAAATAACGCCTGATAACCACTCAAACCTGTGACGCGCCTCATGCATCTGGGTAAAGCCAGGGCCACACTGAACTCACCCCTCCACGCTAGTGACCCTCATGATGATGCAAGAGCGGCAGTCGCTTGTTTACACAGAGAAAAACAGCTCAGAGATTTACACCGTGAGAAGTACATGCAGCATGCGGTACGCTTGTACAGCTCGACGTCAAATATGGAAACGCAATTCACAAAAGTGTATGAGAAGACGGCCTATCAAACTGACAAACTCCAGAAAACAAGGTGGACTGAGTATATAAGACCATTAAATAAAAATCCACTAGCTTAATAAATGTGGGGCATAACTGATAAACTTTAAGCCAACCATTATAAAAGAATCACATATTTATACAATTATCGCTCCAACAGATATCCATACACCCCTTAACCCCCTACGCATTCAAATAAAGACCAGCTCATTGTAACGAGTCTTCCGTCGTATCGTATTTTAGATTCGGTTTCTTCACAGAATGCTCCGTCCCACTTGAGATTTTCACATGCTTCAGAACAAGTGCAGGAGTTACGGGAGCCGTCCCTCTGCCCGGAGTGCATGCCTGACAAGAGGGCAGGTGTAGGAGAGCGTGAGCCTGTACCCAGCGTGACAACAGGGCAGGTGTAGGAGAGCGTGAGCCTGTACCCAGCGGCGGAGAGCGTGAGCCTGTACCCAGCGTGACAAGAGGGCAGGTGTAGGAGAGCGTGAGCCTGTACCCAGCGTGACAAGAGGGCAGGTGTAGGAGAGCGTGAGCCTGTACCCAGCGGCGGATTAGAGCAGGGAGTGGCTTCTGGTTTCGGATTTGCAGTCAAGAACATGGCTGCAATCATCCGACTTCCAGCACTGCGTTAGCTGGCCCCCCCACCCCCGCCATTTAAAATGTCAGAGCCCTTTCAGTGGTATAAAGTTAAATAGTCCTCGCTGCTAAAAAAAAAAAACCTTTTCTAGTATTTCTTGAAATACAAATAAGGCCACAGAGGTGACTTCAAGTGAGCCCCTTGCTTCAGGGTACGCTCAGGTATAGGTGCCGCCGCTCGGAACATCTGCTGTTGTACCTGTTTCTCCTACCTTGTGACCACACCACTACTTGAAGACTAGATTAAACAAACAAACAAATCAACCACCATGAATCGGTGACCATCCATTTTGCAGTTGTTTACCCTTCTGTCTTGCGCCGCATAAAAAAAAAAAAAAAAAAAAAACACTGACATGACTTTGCATGGAATCCTGACTTGCGGGTTTCTCGTGGACAGATAAGTCGGGTGAGGAAAAACCAAGGTGAGCGCACTTCAAACACAGTGCTGGGATTTGAAGGTAAATGTAAGGTTGCTTTAAGCATGGTGCACACTCAGTCTCTGCTATTTAACAGTCAGTGGAGGTAGACGTACAGATAAACGAACACATACGAGCAAATATATTGGTTTCATAACAGTCCACTGATATGCAATTTTTAACATATCTGCATATACCTTCTGCAAAGATATTTTCTTAAGTGTCAGTTTTTGTTTTTTTTTCTTGACTGACTCATTCAATTCTGTTCCTGCCACTTCGCTGTTATTTGCAATTGCAGTCACTGGCTGCCAGAGAGATAAACACAAATGTTTGGTGTTTGTTTTGTGTTATATTGCAAACATGCTACTAATTAAAAAGCACCCAATGGGACTGCTTCTCAATTAACTTTTTACCTCAGAACAGCTATTTTATAACTCTATATTATATATATATAATTTATTACTAATTCAAACAAAATGAATTACCTAAAATTACTGGTTGTTGATATCTGTTTGTAAATAAATGAATCAAGTAATGATTTTGATATAAAACCAATACATTTGCAACATTTTTATTGAATTAAGTAAGCGTCCCAACACTTTCTGTGAGCACTGTACATCCCAGCAGCAACAACAAGCATAACACACAGTTTACATACAGCAGCTTAGGTGCTTAACAGTCTGCTGTTGTCTGACTTTTTAAAGGATTTAGAGAGAAAAAAAAGGTAAACCTTGAAGACAATGAGCTTACAACTTGTGGACCTGTGGTCCAGCATTAATGCCCAGCCATGACATCTCTCATTACAGCCACAAAATAATTAGGGCTGGGAAGGGGTGATGACATGATTAGAGGGAGGTAAAATGCACGAGACGTTCCAGCACGTTCAGCTATAACCTCGATTTAACGCAACTTAATAAAACGTATCCTTGACATACTTCCATTATGAATCGACCACTGAGGTGAACTGAGGATTTGTTCTTGCGCTGAGACCAAAACAGGGCCACAAGGGACCTGGACTGATTGATATCAGGACGCCAAAAGCATAAACAAAACCAGCAAAATGGCCCAGATGCCAAAACCCGATTCATACATATTACAGAAATCATAAACAAAATAAATTAAACAAACCTCAAGACAACTCAAAATTGCTGCTTCTTACGCCTACCCTCCCTTTTATCTCATTCCCCCAGCAACCTAATAAAATTCTTTAGAAGTTTAGCAGATATGCAACTATTTATTAAACACCAAGGGGTATCAAAACAAATATATTAAGAAAATATTTACAACTCCCTATCACTGAAATGCCTCATGTCAAGATCAAACAAGATAAGCACACAAGTTGTGACAAATAGCGAGGCCATCGAATTCAACCAGCTGTTACATGCTCTCAAAATGCTTCATGTGTTATACTTGAATGTTCAAGAAAACCACAAAATGGAGAAACACGCTTAGTAGACGGTTATCTAGTAACATCCAATACCTGAAAATGTCACCTGAGCCAATTAAGAAAAAACATAGCCTGCACGTAAGAAACTTTAACACAAAAAAATGCTATAAATATACAGAAAATAACGCACCTTAATGCTTATAAAACAAGCAGTAACATTTGCCTAACTTTTTAGTTTATGGTAAGTAGACACAAATGTGCTCATGATCCAAATCGACTGGGAACAACCTGTACACTGGATACTTTCCGGTAACATTGTGGTCTAGAAAAATAAATAAATAAAATTATTTAAAAAAAAAAAAAAACTAAAAACATTTCTGGCTTACCCTATCAGAGAGGCCATTTCTCTAAGCAGTAAAGCATCACACTATGAAATGCCAAAGGATTTGCACACTGTAGTTTCCCCAACACAAAGTGTTGCTTCTCATTCCAAAATGTCCACAAGATGGTCTTTTTAGAAAAATCAACATTTTCTGAGCGTTCAGATAAAACTGACTTAGGGAAGGGAGGTTACAGCTCAGTAACAGGAGAGACCAACTGGCCAGGGCGTGCAGGGGTGTTGTGAAAAGGGACAAAAGGTTAGACTGGGAGCTGACTTAAAGGTGGATTGGGGCAGGGCTATGTCAGCTGGGCAGCACAAGTGGCTAAACAACCTCAGAAACATATGAAATACAGCACAAAAACAGAATGAAAAATGTCCATTGAGTCCACATTACCCTTCCAGAAAACAGAAGAGTTATTGTTCATTTTTGACTTCAAGGAAATTCATTACAAGACTGTACACTGAAACTCCACAAGAAAGGAACAGGAGTAGAACCTATTAAATAGTTAAATATGCAAAAAAAAAAAAAGAAAAATGGATACACCAGACCCCAGCAGCCCTGTACAAAGCTGCGATTACCTTCTAACATACTACTGAAATGTAAAAATAAAATAACACAGTGCTGCCAAAGAACTCTCATAAATGCTAACCCCTCTGCTATAATAGAACAGTCCATGTTGTTCCATAAAAGGAGATGTTATTTTATCCCGCTGAGCCGCTCCTCCGTGTGATGTCATTGCTCAGAAGACAGCCTACCCAACCAGAAACTCCCACCCTTCCTCCCTCACCAGTACACTCACACCATGAGAAACTTATTTAAAGGGAAAGCTGCTGTTTAAGGTGGACTCTGCTCCTCTGTAACATGATGGTTTATTTTCAGCCATCATGCCACCCTTTACGTTTACTAACATTATTATTCGTTCATTTTAATAATTTCAGTTTTTAACAGCTGATACATACTGCCCATCTATTCGCCCATCGCTCAAGCACTTATCCTGAAGCCCACAGCAGGACCCAGACACAAGGCTGGGGTTAGGGTTAGCATGCCATCATGATGCCTACACCACTGCGAGACACGGGTTAGTCTGCAGGTCCTTGTGGCAAGGATGACCAGAGTACCCAGGAGAAACCCACGGGCCACAGTAAGAACACCCCCCTCCACAAGCACAAGTTTGGAACAACAAACGACATTCTGTAATCATCAACCCCAATGTGCAACACATCCAAGTCAGCTAATTAGTGCCTTTGGTGGATGAGCCTCATTAGAACCCTGACTTGCAGCTAATATTTAATCTTCCACATATTCCACCAAACTTATTCGCCCAAATGACATTTCCACGAAGGCGACTGGCTGATATCCTACAGCCAACGGCATCACTTCCAAGGAACATATGAATCATGCCTGACAGCAATTTCATGAGTGGTGGAGCGGTAACTAACATTGGGAGACAACAGGCGGCCTCTCACACTAACATTAAGGCATATACTAAAACCTGATGTAACAGTATGCATTGCTACTCTTTATTGTAAAGTTCACAATGTTCTACTGCGTGATAAGGTAAAGAAAAAAGATGCCTTATGAGGACTGGGCTAAACATTTAATGAGCGCAGGTTAAATGCTGAGCACTGCAACCAGCTACGTACCTTTTATTCCCGCATAAAGCGTCGTAAAATGATGGGAGTTTGGAGTAATGGGCTGCAGGGAGCAGAGCCTTGCTACAGATGGGCAGCCTGGAGAGCCCCAGGAAGCCAGCATATTTATTGCATTTGTTATCTTTTACAATCACTTTCTGCTCTCCGACGGACTTATTGCATCACGTTTTATACGCAACTAAGCTGAAATGCCACTTCCCCTTAACGGATGTCTTTTAAAAGTGCACTTTCGGAGACACAAAGAATCAGGGGGGGTCTGTGCATCCAACCTTAAATGTGGCACATAAACGGTAAAAGAAGAGAAGTAAAAAAAAATAAAATAAAATAAAAAAAATAAAATGTTTTATATAAAAAGAAAAGGAAGCTGAGGGGGCACACAGCAACTGAAGGCTTCTTATGACGATGTGCGAGTCCAACATCGGTCCTTTTACCTAAACTTCCATAACTGTAAATCTTACTAAACAGCTGGGCAGGCTGTATTTGGAACACTTACAAATCTCCTAGACATCAGTGCTAAAATAGCAACAAAACCAGCCCACCCCCATTACGGCGGGGAACAATCCCAAACCTACGTGACAAGCACAATGAACATGCATGTCAGTCACAAGCTCCAGTCGCCTTATCATAAATCAACACCGAATATTATTCTGTTCGTACGTGACTTAATTTAATTTTCACAAATTACAGTTTCTCCCCAGGTTACGATAGAGTTACGTCCCAATAAACCTATCGCAAGGCGAAAATGCATTTCAATACAGTACACCTAACCTCAGAAACATCATAGCCTAGCCTACTTTAAACATGCTTGGAAAACTGGAAACTCTGATAATTAACCTACAGTTGGGCGACATCATTAACACAAAGCCTATTCCATAATAAAATGTTAAATCTCTCATGTAATTTATTGAACAATGCACTGAAAGTGAAAAACATTTACCCATCATAAAGTCGAAATATCGTAACAGACCCGGGGAGCGTCTGTAATTAATTCAAGGTGAGACACAGAGCAGGACAAGATGTAACCCCCTTGCTCCTCGAATGCCAAGCATTCAGCTTCCTCACTGGGGGCAGCTTTCTGAAGTGAAGGGACAGTCGGCGGCCTGATCATGGCCTGAATGTGTGGACTTGAGCTGTTCTACTTAGAGCAACCTAAGCCCAATTTATGTGCAGTTACATTCCATTGTGTTGTCTCATCAGGATCGAGTGAAGAGATGCGGGCCAAACACGCTCTGGTGACACCAGTACCAGCCAACACCTCGTCAATTAGAGAGTCCACGTCCATATTATCCTCATAAACTGCATTCGTTTGCAAAATGTGACATCTCAATAACGTGACCCTATGGTCTAATTCGGCGGGAACTGGAGAAGCAGTCACTGTCTTCCTAAAATAAAGAACTCATGATACTGTCACTTTAACAACAAACTATTCAAATGCACACTTCCTTTGCAGAATTGAAACTTCAGTATTGGTGGTATACTCTGATACTCTGCAGTATCTAGTGATCAACTGCAGGATTACAACCCTACCGTCTATAGAGATGATCCTGAGGAGCAGATGCTTCCAGCTGCCACTAATTAATACTCTCACACAATGACAAGCGAGAGCAAGGTCCAAATGTCTGCCTTAAACTCCTGATAAAGCATTATGGGCAAGCACTGTATCGCACAGTTTCTCTGGTGAGAAACATCTCACCTCAACCACTACTTCTAGACATTGCTAGCCTCAGACCAAGCAGCAATACCAGAGTAAACTATTGCCCTATAACATCATCAGAGTCTCCTACAATTCAAGGGACATATGGGACTACCTGTCCAATGCTACTTCCCACATCAGTTAGTTCCTTCATTGGAGAGGTAGTGGTTTATTTTTAGCATAGAGCCTTAATGGGGACAGAAACTGCCCGGCCATTAATGCCCGTGACATTATCCTGCTAATGCAGGTGATGTTTGACACACAAGATGCCTGCTCCGCTTGTACTTTGTATGACTGGCCCGGCTCCAAAGCACAAACAGGGGCACAGCAGTTGCTCAGTACCCGCACGGTTGCAGTTTCCCATGGGGATATGATGACAGCCAGCATTCAATTTACAGGGTGAGGGGGAGCCTGCTTTGCATGCTGGGTAATCTAACGGCTGTCGAGGTCCACGATAAGCCAACTATAATGGACACCCGTTATTACTGCAGTGACCAGGCAGATGCTGATCCATCCCATAATGGATCCTCCACCACAGTAGTCTAGGGAGGACGAAATAATAGATGACATTTATATAGTGTTTTACACAAACCCAAGCTTGCTTTTTACAAGGAGGAGAGGGGGGGGAAATTGATAGACATTTAGAAGATACCAAATCTCATTAGTTAGCTGCTTTGCCTGCGGAAACAGGTATGGTCATAATCTAGCCCAAAAAAAAAAAACGTAAATCTTCACAGTTTTGAAATGTGTATCAGTGTTTCATGCCTTTTCTCAGCTCACACACCTCTGCAACCTTTGTTGGTGAAAACCAAGATAAGTTACGTATTTGTGTAACTCGAGGCTTCGCTATTACCACAGTCTACTGCATGTGTTTGCCATAAAGCTTATAAATTTTAAATAAAAATAATCCACGGTTGAAAGTATCCAACAGCTATTCATCACACAGAAGGCTTCTCCGCAAAATGAAAGCTACCCCATTCTCTGTATCGTGGGGAGATGCCCGGCCTCTGATAAGCTAAAACAGAAACAAAAGTGAACCCACAGAGAAAACAAGCGGACGAAAATATAAGCAAGGAGGCAGCCGAAATACACAGAGAAACTCTCTCCGGGCCAAAGAATCCACTGAAACCCACTGAAAGTAATCCCTTGGGTGTCAGGTATCATTTGTCCCACAATCCCCTTCAGTAATACGGCATCGTGGATTTCAGAACTCATTACTATTTTCCAAATGTGATGTTCCTTTTGTGTATCTGAAATAAGACCAGCACAACTTTCAAGTCGACCAGGTTACAAACCAGGGAGGTTTATTCTTACAACTACAGTTACCTCCCAATTTAGAGGCAAATAAAATTAACATACTTCTCCCTACAGGGAGTTAAGACTTCACAGCCTTATTAAATTACTGCCAGCTTCCTACATTTTAAATATGAAAAACACATTAGGAAAAAAGAAGAATGTTCTCGATAATAGAATGACTATACAAATATTTAAGGCACCATAAACCTTTTCTGCGATTTTGGGTTCATATTACATTTCGCACTGATGTTTAATAGTAAAATTTCATGATCTTCCTGAATCAACCCTTCAAGAAGAGTCAGTCAACTCAAACCATTGTACTAAGGCGAAGGGCAAATATGAATGCAATGATTTACACATGGAAACAAATCCACATGCTACCAGTAATTACACTAGATAACAAAGCCAAGTAAATAATACAAGAATTAAAAATAATTCGGTTTTTTTAATGCGGTGTTATTTGATGTCACTGACGCACAATATATTGCATTGCGCTAAATCCAGGTCATCTGAAACAGTACATTAATTGTAAACAAGAGGTAAATTGTTCATACGTTAGATTTAAGCTCCAAACACATTTTCTATACTTATCCAACATCAGTATTCAAGGCCAATTACACCGTTTCGCCTCATTTTTACGTAAAGCCTTTTAATCGAGTTTTTATATAATCCAGCAGCAGCGACGCGAACAAAGCATTGACGTCACTTATAGGACAAAACTCATACAGTACAAACTTCAAATTTCAAGGCACTTGGCAGTTCGAGGTAACATTAAATTTCCATACGACAATCATATTTTTATACAGAATTACACAAAACCATTGTTGGTAATCGGTTAGCAGAGCTCATACGTATCACACTTGAGTGGCTTCCTGGATATCAGGTCAAGCCTATCTTTCAGGGAAGTGAAGTTTCTTTATAACAAAGTTTCACTGCGTTTTTGCAACGTTAAATCCACAGCATCAATAAAACAATGAAACGTCCACTTCAAACCACAATATTAGTATAGGCGTATGTTGAACCCCTACCGCCCCCAACCCTAATCATGGACTATTTACAACCAATAAACGTGACAATTTGACTCATTCTCAGTGAATCGCCATGTTTATTCTATTGCACAATCTGCAATTTACTGTCAGTATTTCCACTCAGTAAAACACCAGCAAAGTGTTAAGCATATGCTGGAACCAAACTAACGATTCACTTAACGCCTGCCTCTAGAGTGGATAGTTAGTGGTTATTGCTTTATCCAGTAACGGGAATAAGCTACCCACTAGGCACAGGAAGCCAACCATTTTAATGGTATTTTATATATTTAAATCTAATCTGAAATCCCCAAATCGTCATTGTAATGGCAGCTCACTAAAATGGTAGTGTCTACATCAGAAAGTTAATCCGCTTACCTCTGCGGTCTTCTTTTAGGCCCGAAACATCTCTAGCTAGCTAAAGGAAAGCCTTTCTCCTTTGTCTTTTTTGCACTTTTCAGCTTATAAAAACACGTTTTTTGAAAAAAAATACCCGCGGGCCGCGACGATTAAATAGATAAACGGGCCTATTTTCCAAATAAAATGCGTAAAACCCGACTATCCCCCTGGCTACTGCAGACTCCGTCGCCGGCATGAAAAGTGTCGTTTACATCTTTCTCAATCCGTTTTTTTTCCTTTCCACCCATCCATCCATCCATCCATCTTCTCTCGGATCGAGGGGGCTGATCGTTAAGCACATCCTAAGCGGGGGACACCAGCCAGGCGCACCGACCTCGGCTCCTAAACCGCGTCATGTGACGGTGACGCCGGCCAGGCGAAAATGGCTCGCTGGCGCAGGTTACAGCGGAACGGCGTCGCCGCGACGTTGCGCGGCGCTGGAACGGGGACGCGCGGCGTGTGGTCAGGCGGCGAGGCAGCCCGTAAATGCCGGTTTTATTTATGTTTTGAGTATTTTGTGGCGATCCTTTATCCCTTTCTCTGCTGAGCTAACGATGGTGCGTCTCAGGTTTTTACTCCTTGCAAAGCGTTGCATTAGGGTGGCTTAGAATGACGAGGCAATAGTTAGTAACCATTGGAACAAAGTGACTAAAATGGCAACATGGGTAAGAAGAGACAGCCCTTTGGAAAGATTTAAAAACAGACACATGTGCCATTTAGGAAAACGACCTGTGGTTTTGCACTGAGATGGGGAGTGGGGGGCTTATTTTACAGACTGCTTCGCAGTCGTGAAATGGAATAATTGCTAGAAACTAGAGAAACAATATTACAATTGTATGAGCAAAGACTGCCGCAAGCTAAGAATTTGCAGATTAGGCGTACTAGTGAGTTCCGGGTTAAACCCATAATGTAAACAAGGAATTCCTTGTGCTTTGTTTTAGGTAATTTTTATGTTTTATTTTTTCCATTTAAACCCTGACAAACTATTAGCGTACGTTTAACTGCAGTTTTTGAAACTGCATGGCATGTTTTTTTTAAGTAATGATGAATGTCTGAATTCAGGCCAAAGTATTTTTCCCCAGCAATTTGAATTTAAAGTGGGCAAAACTTTTTTACATAGGCAAAATAAAGGGAAATAATGTTTTTCCATATTTTCAAATCGTGGCAGACCGCTGGCACGAACTGAGCTGTAACAGGAGTAATCTGAAATATACTTACAGAAATATACAGAAATGGAAAAAGTACAATGCCCAGTTATAGTCCGAACTGACTCATTACAGAAGTAATTTAATTAGTGCAATTTTACATTTGTTTCCCATTCTCTCAATAAGCGATTCTTGATTTTGGTAAAGCATGATCTTGTGATTCTGTACATGTAATATTTAAAGTATTTGTAAAATTCCACCACATTTGTGAAATACATTAAATTTAAAGTGAACAAGAGTGAAATGCATAATCTGAAGGGTCAGTTTTTCTTAACACTAGTACTCACGGTCTGGAAATCTCGGATAGAAATTTACCCCTTTTGAGAAACTTGTCGAATAAATGGTAAATGGACTGCATTTATATAGCGCTTTTCTACTCTTCCAAGTACTCAAAGCGCTTTACAATTCATGCCTCACATTCACCCATCCACACACCGGTGGCAGAGGCTGCCATGCGAGGCGCCAACCGGGAGCAATTGGGGGTTCAGTGTCTTTGCTCAAGGACACTTCGATGGGGTCAGGAGGACCCGGGGCTTGAACCTGCAACCCTCCGGTTGCTGAACGATAGTCCTACCTCCTGCGCCACCATCTTCCCCCTCAAAATAAACATATTTTTATATCATTCATTTAGATATGTGTTAAATATAACGACATGCCCATTTTCAGATATATATTTAAGTATTCTGTTTTTGGTTTTACTCATCGTGACAGGTTCTCCAAAAAAATCTGTCAATTTCACTTACAGGAAACATTGGTCACCTCATTGTTGCCTTTCTGTTTTCTCATATAAACAACTTCCTTGTGTCACTGTATCTAATTTTCCTATCATTTTACATTCGTGAAGATTTACGTAAAAGACACTTTATTAGCACATTTTTTACGTTTTCGGATGACTGAATTAATCTACACCGGCAGCGTTGTGAGGCTCCAAGGATGCGCGCGCTCGCAAGCACGTCATTTACCGCGCGACGCGCTTCTCGAGACGGCGAAAATTCAACATGGCGACTCCCATGCATAGGATCATCGCGCGGAGACAGGCGTAGGTTTTGCGATTATTCGTATTTTAGCGTTAAAAATTAATTTAGCTATTTCCTTTATATCTTAATTTGAACACCAATTGCATGCATTTGCGATGGGTGGCTATACATAACTGTAAACAGGAACGTCATCAATTCGTGGGATAAATAGTTGTGAACGTAGCTCGGTTCCGGTCTTCTAACTTACTCGCCCACTTGCTACCAGGATAATATGCTATGTTAGATCTTTAACGAAAAACTGTCCGCTGATTAAATATTTATCTTCAGATTTAACTACCAACAATATATTGATTGTTCTCTTTCATTAGGGAGGCAAACAAACAACATGTTCGATGTCAAAAGTGCTTGGAATTCGGCCACTGGACATACGAATGCACTGGGAAAAGGAAGTACCTCCATAGACCTACAAGGACTACAGAGATGAAGAAGAAACTTAAAGAGAGCGAGAAAATGCTTCCCATCACGTCAGGGTGTGTGTTTATCCACTATTGCTTAAGGAACGACAGATGTACCATCAGATTAGCCTATTTTTCTGAAGGTGTGAACTCATTTTAAGTGACAGACATACCATATTATGACCCCTGGTCACGTGTCTATTTGAAAACAAGTTAACTTGGAATTTTGAAGTTTTGCTTTTTTTGTTTCTCCATTAACTATACTACAAACATGGAAAAAATATGCTATATAATATGAAGGATAAATATTTTATAGAAGACACATTTGCTGCGTTGTGTTTTCAGATTCTGTGTGTCTGATTTGCTTAAAGTTCAGTAACACTTTTTACTTATAGACCAGGAACAGAAGGCTCAAATGAGAAGGTGAAGAAGAAAAGGTAATGACCAGCCCCTGCCTTCCTGTAAATTTCCTTCCTGCATGGTTCCATGTGGTTGAACGCAGCGTGATGCACACGCTCCGCTTATTTCAGGTCAAAGGAGTCGAGCGGCTCCAGCAGCGGGGACTCGGGCAGCTCCTCCGGCGACGACTCTGACAGCAGCAGCTCCAGTTCGTCGTCCGACAGCAGCAGCGACAGTAGCAGCGACAGCAGCAGCGACAGCGATGACAGCAGCAGCTCTTCCTCTTCCAGCAGCTCCAGCTCTGACTCAGAATCATCCTCCAGCAGCAGTAGTTCTGACGAAAGCCCACCCAAAAAGAGAAAGAAGAAGAAGTAGGAGGAAAGGGCTGCATTGTGATCAAGGAGTGGAGTTTCAGGCTTTCCGTGACGCTAAACCAGGACCATGACCTACCACTCTCCCCATAAAAAACATGTAGGAAGGCCTTGTGGGATATTGGTGTTCTGTGGGCAAAAATTCAGTTTTCTGTTAAAATATCATAGGGATGCAAGTTGTACTCTCTAAAAATTCAATCACAAGAATAGTCAGAACATTTGCATGAATCTTCTCTGAAAGATATGAAACTTTTCTGAAAGATAACATATTAAATATAAAATATTGTAAGGACTTTTAGTGTTACTGGAAAAAGAAAGGGAATTTGGATTTGTACATTTTACATTGCAACAAGTCACTGAGAACTGAAATTGTCTTTTAAGTATAAAATTGCAGAGGCAATTATGATGTGGCAGACCCTCTTAGTTAAGAAAAATTCTGGATGCTGAACCTTTCTTTGTGGACAGTTCTATATACAGATTGTTCGGACCTGTGGACATCAAAGATAATCCTTGGTAATGAAAGATATATTACATTGTGGCTACATTTGGTGGAATGAAAATTTGTGTATAGGCTGTCCCATTTTCCTGGGACCCTGGCTTAAGATGACCTTAAAAAATATGTTTCACAATACCTTTTGCCCTTCGTAAACTGGATATGAAAAGTATGCTTTAAACAGTGTCATAGTGGAGTTGTTTCTTCATGCATATTGAATCCGGATTAGATAAAATCATAAAGTCATTATCTCCTTTGTATAGTAATCCTTACCAGTTTTGGGTACGTGTTTTTTGAAGAACGCTATTGTTTTTATTTTTATAATGCAAAAATAAAAAAGTACAGGACAACTGTGTAATGGTATTTCTGTAATGTTTGAAGATTTGAACCCGATAACGGAAAACAAAATCAAAGTGGGAAAAAAATCATTAAACAGTTGATTACCATTACAAATAATGACAGCTATATAAAAATTGCTTGGAGCGTTTTTGGAGTTATGCCAAATTTGGCATTAAGGTTAGTTAATTTGACAAAATATAATTTGGTAGTTCTTGGATGTATTGTATTAATGCAGCATTTTAACAGAATGGATAACACATATTTGTAAAACCCGTGTGTATTTGGCATACGTGCGCATTTCTCCTGTTAGCGCACTTTCCCCCGGCTGACGTCAGCTCTGCGGAAATTTCCGAAGGATTGCTGCTGGCGTGCTTGCCTAGCACCTACCACAGCACACACACCCATAAAATTATGTTTTTACGCCAATGTTGTACTGTAATGAGGGGCATTTGGACGAAGGACGATTTATGGACTGCCGCGACCAAATTTATGCAATCGTGCTACATATGTATGATTTTTCAAAATTATCACCTTTCAAAAAGTTGTTCATGTTATGCTTTGTAACAATTGAATGCTCGTGTTGGTTGGGCATGCATGGGTTGAGACTTCTTGTGTGTGCCATGACACTAACTTATGCGCTTCTGTGAAAATAAGATAATGTACAACCACGAGTCGCAGACAGTTCAACGTGCACCTTGCTCACTGCCCATCGCAACGCCCCATTGGCGTTGCGTCACAGCACGAGTGCACATTACTCCGCGCAAAAAAATGCATAGGCCAGCATATAGATTTCCTTATTTCCCCCTAAGTTATATCCAGTTGTACTTCGCTGCTTGTCTTGTAGTTTATACTACGGAAATCGTTGCCAGAACCAAACTACATGCAGAATATTAAAAAGGCCTATTAAGAATTAAACCACGCCGCGTTCCGCACAATAGCCAATTTGTCTCATTCTTAAGTGCTGGTCTTTTAATGTAACATGTTATTCCAAATGTGAGATATATATATAT
>JAABNY020000048.1:4310922-4330128 GCA_015164015.2 Brevimyrus niger
AATGTGTTAAAAATATCACATATTATGAATACCCAAACTCCAAGAGGCACGGTGTGCCCAGCAAAGCCTTCAGATTAGTCACACGCCCTTTAAACGGCTGTGGAAAAGTCGAGAGCAATCTAGAACAGATGAGATCTCGCGAGAGCAGGGGTTTTACATTGTGCACCCGTGCTGGTTAGCTCGCTCATTTCTAGCCGGTTCACACTTCCATACCAGGCAGAAAGCCGAGTGGATGATGATTTGAAACATTTTTAAATTTATATATCTCGTTGGTGTTTCGTTAATTTATACACTCAGCCCTTAGTCATTTTATATCACAGAACGATATTTTCTTCTCCATCGAGACAATCCACAGTGGAAGATGTCAGTGGTAGGATTTGATGTCGGGTTTCAGAGCTGCTATGTTGCTGTAGCCCGAGCCGGGGGAATAGAAACCATTGCAAACGAGTACAGCGACCGGTCCACACCGTAAGTACAAAGAAATCGTCTCCTCAGTGTCATTTTGACTTTCGGATTTTTCAGCAGTCGGATTTGTCTTTGTAACATGTAACATCAGTGGCTATTATGAAGTGATATTTCGCGGGTTTATAAGTCCGGTAAACAATATGTTACGACGAGCACATGTGGACGGACTACAGAGTCGGTATGAGCCGACATTACTTTGCGACATTCCGCCGCACGTCGAGACACGGCCGTTAAATAGTGTTCTCTGGTCCAAAGTAAAAACTGGAGTGGAGGGGCCAGCTAACTTGTGTGCGGGTGTGTGTTTTTTTGCCGATTAGACGGCTGCTTATTATTGTACAATGATGCAGTTAGCCGGAGAGCTAGTTGTCAGAGTGACGGCGGTGACGTCAGAGCGGCGTGCCGCGCGGCGGCCCGCAGATAGAATGTTCTAGCAACGTGCACCGGAAGAGCCGCACTCTGAACGGGCCCCCCAGATTCAAGGGGTACCCCCCTGGCCGTGCGCACGCGAACTCGTACCCCTGTCCACCGCTATGATGGATGGATAGCATATAATGGTCTCGTCATTCACGTCTCCTGTTAGCATGCTGAGCAATAGATCAGTCATTTTATTGGCTTTGCTGACATTCACGGCTCGCGGGGGTGGCGGGGGGGATTCTACGTACTACATTCAACGAAATTCAAGGGAGATTAACATTTTCTACGAATTGTAATTCATCAATAACTATATTGCAATAATGATCGCGCGCGACTGAATGGGAAAAATGGACCCGAAGCAAAGAATAGCTTTTGCTTTAATAATGTTTCAGTGTGCGAAATTTCAAATAAATGTGACTGCAGTTTATTAACCAGATACCACGTACAAATCTGTCAGAAAATAAAAATTGCAGTTATCTTGTCTTTCAACTGTCATTTTTTTTCCAGATTTTTAAATTCTGGATAAATGGCTTCTATGAAGTAGTTGGAAAACTATAAGCTGCTATTGCTCTGTACACTGAAATGATTACAGCCAGGATTCTCGTTCGACATGTTGTAAATGGAATTTTACATGCCCTTATGTGAATTGCACACATTTGCGCATTTGCTGCTTATACCAGGTTGCAAACCCTTTACAGTCAGTGCTTTAAAGGGTTTTTGTTGTTGCTTTTTTCAAATAGAAACCAATAATTCACATGTATTCTTTAATCTTTATCAGGTCATGTGTGTCCTTTGGATCCCGGAATCGCTCTATAGGAGCCGCTGCCAAAAGCCAGGTACCCTCTTAGATTCCTGATTATATCTTCTGCTGGTAGTAATCCGTCATAATACAGTCCTGTACAGCAGTGTTTCCTAATCCAGTCCTTAGGGGTTTAGACTGTCCGCATTTTTGCTCCCTCCCAGCTCCCTTTCACATAATCTGTGGGTCCCCATTGACTGGATAGAGGAACACTAATCTAGCCAATCAAGCAAAAGGAGTCCCTCATTCTAGTACCTCATTGGCCTGTACCTATGCAGGCTTCCTAGCTGTTTTATGTGCCGTTTAAATTTGAGCACAGCAGGAGTTAAATTACAAGAATGGTTATCGATAATCATGAAATAAAAGGTTCAATTGCTTAAGCAGAGTAAAAACCAGCATGAACATCGGCCAGATTCATAACGAAGAAAGTAGTCCGAAAGGTCGCCGTTTTATGCACAGCTTTTTAGCGTATAACCTCTAAAATGTATTTGTTTGCCTCTTCACTCACCAGATTGTCACAAATTACAAGAACACGGTCCAAGGCTTCAAGAAATTCCATGGCAGGGCGTATTCCGATCCGTACATACAGTCCTGCAAATCCAGCCTGGTCTACGATCTTGTCCAGATGCCCACGGGGACAACCGGCATTAAGGTAATTGGCGAAACACTCGGATTGAATGCGCACGAATTACTTTGTGTCGCGTCTGTATTGTTTATTTATTTATTTGGTTCATATCGTGCACGCCGGTGCAAAAAGGAGAGTGTAAATGACCGGACTCGATCTGCCCTGAAGGTTATGTACATGGAGGAGGAGAAGGTGTTCAGCATCGAGCAAGTCAGTGCCATGTTGCTGACCAAACTGAAGGAGACGGCGGAGAGCGCACTGAAGAAGCCTGTGGCTGATTGCGTCATCTCTGTAGGTCTTGATAGCGTTTTATACATTGATAGCGTTTTCTAGTTCGGGTAATGGGTCAGTGCAGTGTTTCCCAACACAATCCTCGGGGGAACCCCGGACTGTCCACATTTTTCCTCCCTCTCGGCTCCCAGCGCACCTGTACCAGGTATTCGCTGCGCCCGATTGGCTGGAAGCTGGGAGGGAGCAAAAACGTGGACAGTCCGGGGTTCTCCAGAGGACCGAGTTGGGAGACACTGGATTAGTGGTTTTTAACATCAGTTTTTTTGGTTAAAAGAAGTGAATAGCCCTCCTTTGTCATTACTGTGTGATTTATGATTCCAGTAACTTTAATCTTGTTTTTTTTAATCTTGTCATGGGTATTATGTGTACTGACATTTTGCACTATATTTTTACCCTTCATCTGGGGTACCCCTGTAGTAAATTATAGCTCTGGGATCTATACCCACTAGTGGTGAATTTTAATGTCTTTGGGGACTGGACACTAGTGCCATGTTGTGCACAACTGCATGAAAACCGTTGTGTGGCTGTGTCCAGGTTCCATGCTTTTACACCGACGCTGAACGGAGATCCGTGGTGGACGCTGCACAGATCGCTGGACTCAACTGCCTGCGACTTATGAATGAGACGACAGCAGGTAACCGGACCTGGTGCCATGGTGGAGTTACAGGGGCAGTTCACTCCAATATATATATATATATATATATATATAAATAAAACGTTTTTCAGATGACTTGTATTATCGTATTTATCCATCTAGTTTGTCGTGGTGTGGGTTGCTTAGGTTCGCAGATATCGTAGAAGTGTGTGCCTTCTCTCGAATATCAGGGCTGAATGGCGTTCTTTCTGTAGTGAGAAAAGTGGCAAAAACAGACGTTAGTGAAATTGAAGTTGGTAAAATTCAACGGCAACAACCTCGTAGTGAGCAGTTTCATGTAGGAACTATTTTCTTTATACCAAACTACTCGCTGCAAGCGTATCGCCCGTGAGAAAGTGACACATCAATGTCGTCGTCCTTGGCTGAGCTCTGACTAGCTGGCTCAGTGGTGCTAGGTGAGCGGTATCAGTTATCAATGTCGGACCATGAGGTAGACGGCGAGAACTATCTCGCTCAACTGTATTTACTTGAACCGGAGTGCGCAGGCTAAAATTAGAACTCGGCGAGTGAGCAGGCCATTGATGTTTATATCCAGTCATGCTGTCAGTGCACTGGACCTTCTGTGCAATCTAGATGGATACCTAGCAGTACAGGCTTTCTGAAAAATGTTTTTTTGATCTTGGAGTGAACTGTCACATTAAAACGTAACAGTCTTTATCCCCACAATCCTTTGGAATCTGGGCCTTGTGGGGGGGTTGTTTCCCGAAGGAGGGTTTCTCTGTTAGTTGGGTTTAACTTAGATTAAAGTCATGATTTTCCAATAGAAATGCCCCTTACCTAAACTCTTATTGGGCAATCATGAGTTCTAGCTAAGTTAAACCCAGCTAAGTGAGAAATCCCGCTTCGTAGAATACCCCCCTGGTGATGAAAGGCTATCCTTAGTCATGGCGGTTATGTGTGAGTTTCTGCGTTTCTCCCACAGTGGCCCTGGCTTATGGGATTTATAAGCAGGATCTTCCCGCTCCGGAAGAAAAGCCAAGGACAGTCGTGTTCGTGGACCTCGGCCATTCCGGGTACCAAGTGTCGGTGTGCGCGTTCAATAAGGGAAAGCTCAAGGTAGGCCGGTTTGTGGTTCGCCCGCGGCCTTGCCGGCGAATGAGCGCTCCATCGTGGCAGGGGTCCCTGGACGCTCCGTTTGTGTGTGTTCCAGGTGCTCGCCACGGCGTTCGACCCACAGCTGGGTGGGAAGGATTTCGACGAGATGCTGGTGAATTACTTCTGTGAAGAGTTTGCCAAGAAGTATAAGCTTGACGTCAAGTCCAAGCCCAGGGCGTTGGTCCGGCTCTACCAGGAGTGTGAGAAGCTCAAGAAACTGATGAGTGCCAATTCCTCCGACCTGCCTCTCAACATCGAATGCTTCATGAATGACATAGACGTCTCTGGGGTCCTTAATAGGTAAGCAGATTGCGCTATGGTCACATAACGTGAAATCGCTATTGCTTGGTATCGGAATCTCCGTTTCGAAAGCGTGGTACCTTTCGGCTCTTAACCCACTGCGTTGTTTCGACAGAGGCCAGTTTGAGGATATGTGCGCGGATATTTTGTCCAGAGTTGAGGCTCCCCTGCGGAGCATCTTGGAGCAAGCGAGTAGGTATCCGGTGGCTCCTAGTTGCATCTCATCGACGTTTTAATGTTCCTCGAGTGGGACGCATGCTTGGCAGATGTAGCGAGTATTGATCTGCCTTTCTGGATTCATCAGAGTTGAAGAAGGAAGACATTTATGCGGTCGAGATTGTGGGCGGGGCCTCGAGGACCCCCGCTGTCAAAGAGCGGGTCAGCAAGTTCTTCGGGAAAGAGCTGAGCACCACCCTGAATGCAGACGAGGCTGTGGCCAGAGGCTGTGCCCTTCAGGTGGGTCTTTGCTTTAAACCGTACCCTGGTCCTACCAGTCGGTTCCCGAAGAAATAACTTTCTTGAAGATTGTTGGGTAAAAGTTCCCATTTTTGATTAGCCTGGGAGCCATATTTAACTATGATGCGTAGCTGGTTAATCAGATTGGGTTTTTTAGAAGGTTTATTTTATTCTCCAGTGTGCCATCCTGTCCCCTGCATTCAAAGTTCGCGAGTTCTCCATCACAGATGTGGTTCCTTACCCTATTTCCCTGAAGTGGAACTCTGCAGCGGAGGAGGGCTTGAGGTACGGCCGCCGTTTCTGCTGGTAATGTCTCCCCACGGTGGCCCACCATCAGTCCAACGGATCAGTCATCTAATCCGAGGCATTGGTGATTTGCTCAGGAAGCACAATCTCCGTCCCCTGTCCCCCATTAATCAGCTGGTTTAGGCCAGTAACTGGCTGTATCACGTTCTTCAGCTGTCACTCTTATAAGGCTCTAATAAAACCTGGAGAAGTATGTGGGGGAAAAACAGAGCAGGCGACAAGACATCTCTTCTCTCTCCTCACTCTTTTCCACTCTAAACACTAAAAAAATAACAGAAAAATAACTAGCTATATTATTAAGTGTTTACCTCTATTGGCGGAGAGTGAACATGGATTAGGGACCGATGATTGAGCTTAGCTAGGGAGAGGAGAGGAAGCAAGGAGAGGAACGTATGCAGGCAGAGGGAGCAGAACAGCAGAGGAGAGGGCAGAGGGAAGAATGTATGACCGTGCTGGGCTGCTTTGACCCCTCCCTCACCAGCGCGTCCTTCCTGCCGAACGCCCACTTTTTGACCTGTGCCTCTTTCAGCGATTGCGAGGTGTTCCCCAAGAACCACGCGGCGCCGTTCTCCAAAGTGCTGACGTTCTACCGCAAGGAGCCTTTCACTTTGGAGGCCTACTACAGCTCCCCAAAGGAGCTCCCCTACCCAGATCCAACCATAGGTACGGAAAGGCCCATTTTTATTCCCTTGTGGGCTTAGCTGCTTGTCTGTTTGCTCGTCAGTGGTGTGGTGGACTGAAGGAAGGCTGGAAGGTGATCTCGCCTCATGTGGCTCTGATGGTCTTATGCAGAAATGACAGTTTCTTAGTTGTTCCCTGATTTGATCCACTTAAGTTTGATTTAGGTGTTGCCTACCTGGGCCCCAGGGCAGATCTTGGTGGTAAAAATGCAAAGAATGTTCAGATCATTCAGTTTCAGGGAGCACCTTCTCAGCTGGTCAGAAGCGATGGCCGGTAATTACAGTGAAATCTGGGAGGGTGTAATGGAAATCGGGTACTGGGGCTGTCGATTTGCTTATTTTTTTCCTCCGCGACACGTAGGTCAGTTCATGATCCAGAAGGTGGTGCCTCAGGCTTCCGGAGAGAGCTCCAAGGTGAAGGTGAAGGTTCGGGTCAACATCCACGGGGTCTTCAGCGTGTCCAGCGCCTCCCTGGTGGAGGTCCAGAAGTCGGCCGAGGTGGAGGAGCCCATGGAGACGGAGCAGGCCGTTAAAGAAGAGGAGGTCCGGACACTTTTTTTGTTTTCTTTTTTTCTCGATACGTCCTTAAAGCGCACAACGGCTCTCGTGAAATTTTGCTGTCCGGCGTAAAATTAGAATAGGCCAGTGATTTCAGGAAGCCGGTTTTGGAAGTGTTGCCCAAGAAAATAATGTCTCGTTATGGCCTTTTTGTGAGTTTCACGTACACTACCCTAGATGAGCAGTCAAGGAGTCATTTTGGAAAACGAGTGTTGTTCATCTGGGAGTCTGAAATGAAGTGTTTGGACCCTGTTCGCCATGAGCACCTCTTATGAAACAATCTGCCCCCTTTTCTTTAGAACAAGATGCAAGTTGACCAAGATGAACACAAAGCTGAAGGCGACGGGCAGAAAGAAAACGCAGAGAAAAAGTCTGAATCGGAAGAAATGGAGGTTTAGGAATCATTCAGTTTAACTTTTGTGCAGTTTTGGCTGATTAGGATTCGTTACATTAATTTAAGCCTCGATCGATGCGTGGGGAACCGCTCTGTAATGTAAATACAGGGTTAAAGAAAAAGACTTCTTGTACTTACAAACGGACTGTTTGGGTTAAATGCAGTTCGTAATAATCAACGCATGGAATCAACTTCCATGAAGTATTGAACAGAACCCTTTGCTTAACATCATGCACACAACGGCACCTGTCAGCATTTACAAATGTTAGACTTGTCGCAATAGGCGTGAGATATAGTACTTTTATATACTGTACTAGATTTTAGATGTTTAGTGCATTTGGAATTGTTTTATGTCTATAGAAAGATAAAATATACTCTATATACAAAGACGAACATTTCACTGATGCTAAATATAACCATATGTCCCTGTTCTTTCTTGTCTACAAACCCTACTTCAAGACATACTTGGGGAATGAATCTCATTTGTAACCTGGGGACTGCCTGTATGCCCCTTGGAATATGATGGAAACCTTGATGTGTGTTAATTTGATCTTTATTACTCCTCTGGTTGCGTAAAACTGGATCAGTAGTGGATTATGACTTGATCCATCCATTGGCCTGTTGGTTTATCCCAGTCTTGGAGCAGCGTAGGGCGTAAGTTGATCACACTTTTTTTTTTTTTTTTTTTTTTTCTTCTTTTTTAATCAGACTTCCTCTGAAGACAGCAAACAGGAAAAGAAGAATGATCAGCCTCCACAGGCAAAGAAACCCAAAGTTAAAACAAAGACAGTTGATCTTCCCATTGAGAACAGTCTTCAGTGGCAGCTTGCAAACGACATGCTCAATCTCTTTGTGGAGAATGAGGTAGTACGAGTGTATATACTGCAACTCGCCCATATGTATGTCTTGGTTTGTCAGTAGTAGTGGCATGTGTGCTCACTTGAAATCAGAGGTGGAAAGTTCAGGTCTTGAAAGTACAAATCAAGACATAACTGGTTGGCTGAAACGAAATCTGAGTACTCCTGTGACTGACACTATACACTGAAGTGGTTGGTTGAAACAAAACTTCAGTCTGAACCTGAACTTTCCACCTCTGCTTCAAGTTACCCGAAATGTAGACGTGTTAAGGTAATGCATGGGCTTTGGTAAATTTTGGTTGCATAAGTATTGTTGAAGCGTTACTTCATTCTTCGCAAAACTGCGATGAGTAAGTCAAGGGAGGTTTAAAAATAGTGTGCTTTTTTTTTTTTATGTGTCCGCAGGGCAAAATGATAATGCAGGACAAGCTGGAGAAGGAGAGGAACGACGCGAAGAACTGCGTGGAGGAGTACGTGTACGAGATGAGGGACAAGCTCCATGGAGCGCTGGAAAAGTTCGTCAGCGAGGAGGTGGGAGTCCCGCTCCATTGGTGACTTAAGGTAGCACGTCGGCAGTCTGTGTTTCACGCCTTCACGCAACGCCGTGTGTGTGCCGCTGATCTGATCCAATACAGGAGCGGGATGCATTCTCCTTAAAGCTCGAGGATACGGAGAACTGGCTATATGAAGATGGGGAGGACCAGCAGAAACAAGTGTACATTGATAAACTAGGCGAACTGAAGGTAGTCTCAAAGTCCTCTTGCTTTGCAATTTGGTTTCCATGTGATGGTACCCTGGCTAAGTTCGGGAAGTGCCTAGGGGCTGTACGGTTGGCCAGAGGTATGGCTATGTGGCTTTATTAGTAGGGAGAACCAAGTCATCTTCATACCGGTCAAACGAGCAATGTTGACCTGCTCAGCAGTTATGGGGAAATACCGTTGAGTGTCGCTGACATCAAGCAAGAAAATGTCCTTTTGTGCAGAAACTTGGCCAGCCGATCCAAGAGAGGTTCTTGGAATCCGAGGAGAGACCAAAGGCCTTTGAGGAGCTTGGGAAACAAATCCAGCAATACATGAAATTCGTGGAAGCTTTCAAGACTAAGGTGACGTGAGAATAGCCTTTGTTGCCTTGTAAGATTCGGTGTTCCTGAGGTCTACAGCCGTTGACTGAGCTCTCGTTCAACAGGATGAGCAGTACGACCATCTGGACGAGGAGGAAGTCGGTAAAGTCGACAAGCTGGTGAACGAGGCCATGATCTGGATGAACAGCAAAATGAACGAGCAGAACAAACAGTCCCTGATGGTCGACCCTGTAATAAAGTACAAGGATATCCAGGCAAAAACAAAGGTATTGTGCTCGTTACTTCCAAGCAAAGAGAAACGACGTAAGAGACGTGACGAGTAAATAACAAACTCTGTGAAATTACCTCTGTTATAAATGGTGCAACAGTCAGTTTTGAGAACCGGTGGGACCAGGTCATTTATACATGGTGGTATTGGGCAAACTGGGCCGACCCACATGTTTTTACAGACCGATGAAACTCGACCTGTATGTCCTGCATGTAACACTCCGTTGACTATTAAACACGTTTTGTTCTCCTATTAAGTGCCTTTGGCATATTTACAGTTCTCCTGACAAGTAAAGTCAAGTTATAAGGATCATATATATATATTATATATATTTATTAAAGCAGTTTTATTCTTTGTCTGTTTTCTCACCATGAATGTAGCCTCGGCTGGGGTTAAAGTAAACTTGCCTTCATTCCTAACAACTCGTTGAAGACTCATGATGGTGTGAACATAATGGAGTTAACTTCCAAGCTAAACAACTTTAAATGGTTAGCAGTTGTTGGGATTTGACTTTGTCTGCTAGATTCTTAACCTGGCTCATTTTAGCTTCCACAAATAAAGAGGGTACTAAGGAGATAGATGCCAGTCAAGCCCATTGCTTAGATTTTATACATATTGTGGTCTTTTCTTTATACGATGACTGATTTCCAAAAATTAGATTTAAAAAAACCAAATTGCAGTATATGACCTTGCTTATAGTATCACAGTATATTGAATCGTAACCCCTGTATCATGATACGTTACGGTATTGTCATATTCTTACCAATACAGGTAGTCCCCATGTTACGAACAATATCCATTTTCTTAGTTCTTTAAGTTGAAACTATAGGTAAATCAGAAAAATTATACAGTACTTAACAATAATACACCAAGTATCTGTAAAGGACTGTACCTCTGGAGAACAAACCGTTGAAGCACAGCAATGTTTTCGCGACTGTTACAAAGTAGCATGCTAACAGAGGGCTTATCGTAGCCACGGTGAAGCCTCCCCATCCGTGACCATGCGCTACCCTCCCACCAACAGGAGCTATTTTCCGCCTGCAACGCCACCGTAACAAAACCCAAGCCCAAAGTGGAGCCGCCCAAAGAGGAGAAGGCGGCGGAGCAGAACGGGCCGGTGAACGGACAGGACAAGCCTCAGGGGGAGGCCGACGGCAGCAGCCCCGCGACGGGCACGACGGAGAGCGCCAGCCAGCCCGCCGCCGACTCCACAGAGGGCAAGCTGCCCGAGATGGATATCGACTAACCGCCGCTCGGCCTTGCGGACGCTCTCCCGTATGCTGACGTGTTGAGATGATCGCCCTCTGACCATTACAGGCCGTTTTGACATGTCTCAAGAAATACTCTGTCTGCCTTTGACAGCTGTTCGAATGAACTTGAACGCGTATCGTTCGACCTGTTGCGAGGGTGAGGTCCTAGGTAAGAATTAAAAAAAAAAAAAAAAGATAAATAATAATAAATTGCTCGCTGTGTCAATGGCACATCTCGATCTTAGGAACCTGTCTGTAGCTCAGTTACTTCATTTCCACTAAGAATGTCAGCTCTAAATGTAAAGAGTAAAATATACTCCGGGGGGGTCTTTTTTTCCCTCCCCCCAAATGTGTTGTGTGGATGGAAATAATGTTCCTGGTTGTCTTTCTTGAAAGATTGTTTATTACAGCGTTTCCCCTTCCCAAGCCACGACTGGTATTTCTGTTGTATTTGCAGAACAAATATATAAAAATTGTTCTCTGCCTTTCAGTCAAGTGTTTTTTTTTTTTCTTTCTTTTTTTAAGCACTGAAGATGATGAGCATGATGATTTTGAAAGAGCGGGATTATTATTTTTGGAAGGTTATTCAGCATTCAGGTTTTGATAAAGAATCCACTCAAACACTTAAACCAGGAGGACAAGGTCCGTGGCGTTTAGAGTTATCATTATACAGCAGTGTTTTCCAGTCGGGTCCTCAAGGACCCATAGACAGTCCATATTTTTGCGCCCTCCCAGCTCCATGCCATATAGTCCATTCTTGCCACCCAGTTGGGAGCTGGGAGGGAGCAAAAATGTGGACTGTCTGGGGGTCCCCGAGGACTGGACTGGGGGACCACTGCAGTCGTGGGCATCGTGCAGTTTGGTTCTGCCATCGCTACAAGTCACCTATTAACGACCCAGCGGCACTAACCTGTTCACTTACTTGGTGGGTCTTTCTATCTTGACTGCACTCTGGCAGAGTATGTAGGCTATTAAACGCAGGAAAGCAGCGAATGGATTGTTGCCTATTAAAGCGACACACTTTTATCCATACGTGAAGGTGGTTCTTTCTTTGGAGTGATTGGAGTTTTGAGTACAACCGCAGAGTACAACTTGATTTGCTTGTTTGATTGTGCAAAATGAATAATAAAATACTCCATTTGTATAATGAGTCCTTTCCCAGTGGAGCTCTACCTGTGGGTAGCCTTTCATTGAGAATACATTAGTGATGTTTCTACTTATTGCAAATTACATTATGTACTATTGTGAATTGTGTTCTGTGGAGGTATATTTCTATTGTGTGTGTACATGTGTGCAAGTATCTTAAGGGCTTTTTTGAACAATACACGGCACTTTCCACCTCTGGAACAGGCACTGGAGCAGAGTTTTAAGGTAAGCTGGGAACTACATGCTATAAACAGCGCCTTCCACGTTAAGATGATCAGCATTTAGTACTTATTTTTCACATGGTTGTGTGTGTGGTCTGCGGTGGTACCCCTTGGGCCCAAGAGAGTTATTCAAGTTGAATAATAGTGTGCATTTTGTGTCTGAGTTTCAAAACAAAAACATTGCAACACCTGGAGTGCATTTTATTACAAATTTGAGCAGTGTGAGCGCTAGATACAAAAGAAATATTGGAAATCACTAAAGGGAAATTATTAAATGAAAGGTGCGGTATACGTAATGTAGTAAAACGGCCTTAATTTCATTGCAACGATTAGAGGGTTTTTTCCTGTAAATTTCGATGCTGATCCCTAAGGAGGATAAGCGCCAGGTGCCTGTAGCCTTGATTTTTCTACCATTTCATCCCAAATCACTTAAATAGGGGTAAGACAGGTGTTATGTTAGCTCCTACTTCATCTTCAGTCTTCTGCAGCACGCTCTAAATTTGTTAAGCCTGACGTTTAATCAAAGTAAATATACACAGAAATACATATAGATGCAGGTAAAAAACATATTACTATATAAATAGTATAGACTGCATGGTTATAGGCCAAGCTATCGTCAAATAATGAATATTTTATATTGCATTTATAAACATTTAAGCACTACTAATGTATATAGCACCTCCCTGTGTTAAACTTGGCAGCCATTTTGCGAAAAAAGAACAAAAACTGTAACGCTTATTAGGATAAGAAAATGTGGAGGGGGACAGCTGCGTAAAATTAAGTGTATTTCACTGAACATGAGCCAGGTATTTACAGCTGGATCAATCCATCTAAGAAGTTATATTGCTCATAAGAAGTCGAATGAAAGAGTTATCCAGAATGAGCCGTAACTGTATTTGGGAGCGTCATGAAATGGGATTCTTCTGTTTGCTATAGCCAGGGTGGCTAGTAATCCTGCTCAATCCGGCCCACCAAATATACAACCTCTTCCGGCATGAATCTTTTACGGTTTCTTTGCGTGCCGTATTACCACCCTAAAAAATACATGCAGTGCAGCACAGCAGAAAAAAGAATGCCTGAATTTGTCTATGTTACTCAGTTTCATTTTTACGCTGCCATTTAGCAATCATATCTAGACACCATAAAATATTCTAATTACTATTTCGTACGTACTCTGGGCAACTATTATGATCACTAATTAAGCCCAGTGACCAGTAACTTACTGCCATTGCATATCTGCAACGGGGCCCAAATGGTCTTCAGAAAACAATCATTGAATATTTCGTGCACTTGTGAAGTAGTACCAGCTACATTAACCTTTAGATGCCATTCATACATGCTTGGCTGATGCTTCTTGGCTGTTTTGTCAACTAAAATTCGTTTTAGACAATGCCATCTTGTGGTCATATGATGTGACTTACAGCCACGGGATCGGGCAAAGGGGGGGACTCGGATTGGACTCCGACCTGCAGAGGGCGTCGCTCCTTTTCTCCAACACCACTTCTGGTGAATTGCGTAGTCTGATCTTCCTGTCGGTGCGAAATCGCAAGGTAATGCAATAACTCTGTAATTAAACATTTGTTTTATGTCAAAAGTCAATACTTTTGGTGATGTTATATTCATTCCTATGCTTTTTACAATGCATACTGGATCGGGCCTTCCTGTGCTATGATAGAAGATGTAGCTATAATAGAAAGCAGCTAGAAAACTGCTGTTGGCGCTAGGTTTCATTTGTTAACTAGTTAGGTAAGAGCAAAGTCTTTTGTCTATAGACTTCGTTTTAAATATTTACTGGTAAACTAATGACTTTAGCCCTTCTGTAATAATCATTTTAATAACCCAGGAGCGTATTGACCATTGATTGAACATGTCCCCAGTGATAGTTGATATGTTTTGGAAACCTTTATGTAGGTTCCCGGGACAACGCAGTGCTGCGTGGGCGTGGCAGCGGATAAATTGCTAAATGTTACAAAAGAAAAACAGCTGCTGGCCGGCGTTAGATGATGTGGCGCCCTAGGCGAGCATTATCGCCGGCGTTCATGCCCGAGGCAAATTGAAATTGAATTGGAAGTCGGCGTCCTAGGCGGCCGCTTATGTTGCCCGTAGGATAGAACGGCTCTGCTCATAGGCGTTACCGTTCGTCCGATCATCGTTCGCATATTCTGGTGGTTGTAGAGATGTAAATGTCTGAGGATCAGGAAGCACAGGAGGATGAGTTGCTGGCCCTAGCGAGCATCTACAATGAGGAAGAGTTCCGGAGATCAGAGTCCACTCAGGGGGGCGAGATCCAGCTCTGCCTGGAGCTCGCTAAGGATTTCAAAATATACTTGAAAGGTGAGGGAAGGTATGGCTCCTGTACTTTTGAAGGGGTCACTCATCGCCGGAAGCTTTGGATGAATTCAGACATGGTGTGCAAAGCCTGTTTTTATAGGAAAGCATGTCCTTGCTTATCACCAGGGGGAAAACAAACAGAATATGCTGTGTCTTTTCTACCTCCTCTGGTCCTGAACTTTGAACTTCCCTTGGATTACCCATCCTCCTCTGCGCCTGCCTTTACTCTGAGCTCCAAATGGCTGTCAAGGGCACAGGTAGGTTAGGCCGGAAACCTGCAGTTATACCATTCAGACGTACTGTGGTGTAGGGTATTTTAAATGTATTCTCAAAAAGCCGCGCTATTCTTAATGATAAAATTTGCTGAAGGAACGTGCTGCGGAATACATGAAATTCCCTCCCCAATGCTCACATTTAATATAAAACCCTGAATTCTGTAATCAACACAGTGTAACAGGAATATGTTTTTTCTTTTTTTATTTACTGGGAATTAGTTGAGATTCCATGAATCGGCTATTTCATGTAAATGAACACAGAACGCCTCTCAAGTTCATGTTTCGCAAATCTTTTAAATTTTAATGGCATCCAGTTTAACGGTAAATCAGAGGAAAGAAAGTAGATGGAGTGTGTTTCTTTTTCCCCTCTTTGTCATGGGAGAGTCCTGCATAAACTTGTCCTTGCACTAAAATAACCCCCTTCTGTGCCGGCAAGCTGACAGCGGTGTGCCGGCACCTAGACGAGTTGTGGGAGGACAGTCGGGGCACCGTGGTCCTCTTCTCCTGGATACAATTCCTCAAAGAGGACCTGCTCAGCTTTCTGTCCATCGAGTCCCCGCTGGAGATCAGCAGCCCCGCCCGGGCCCCCCCGGAGCGGACGAAGGGCGAGGCGGACGCCGAGAAGGGCACCGGGAAGGAGGCGGCGGACCCGCGGGCCGTGGTGGACGTGGACCCACGGGAGGACATCCTGGCGCGGCTGCTGGACTTTGACGAGGCCCAGCGGCAGAGGGCCTTCGACGGCAGGGTGTACGGCTGCGGCATCTGCTTCACCGAGAAGCTGGGCTCCGGCTGCCTCGGCTTCAAGGAGTGCCCTCATGTGTACTGCCGGGCCTGCCTCGGCGAGTACTTTCGGATCCAGATCCGGGACGGCAACGTCCAGTGCCTTAACTGCCCCGAACCCGAGTGCAGCTCCGTGGCCACGCCCTCGCAGGTGTGCTCTTCTCTTTTCAGAAGGGAGGGATAGATTCACTGTTGACTTGTATGACTTATCACAGTTTTACTGGGGAGTGGCATTGACTCGGTGGCTTAGGATGCTGTTGCGGTGATTGGAAGGTTGTCAGTTTGAATCCCAAGTTTGGTACAGTGTTTTCACCATCAGGCCCTTAAGCAAGGCCCTTAACCCCCCATTTGCTTCCAGACCTTGACGCAGCCAAAATTACGGCTCGATCATCAGCACCTTAGCGTATGCCGGGTGGATTCCAGAAGTATAAAATCCATTAACGAACGATCGTAACGTTGTCCTTAAAACCTGGTCGCTTTTTGAATCCCTCATCGCGTCGGGGGGTGGGGGAGCGTCTGCTGAAATGAAATGTGAATGTGCTTGCGAATGGACTGTTGCAGGTGAAGCTCCTGGTTGGGGAGGAGCTCTTTGGCCGCTACGACCGTCTCCTGCTCCAGTCCAGCCTGGATCTCATGGCTGACGTCGTCTACTGCCCTCGCAAGATGTGCCACTCGGCCGTGATGACGGAGCCCAATGCTACCATGGGGATCTGCCCTTCCTGTCAGTTTGCTTTTTGCGTGCTCTGTAAAAGGGCCTACCATGGGGTGTCCGAGTGTCAGACCACAGCAGGTATGCAGAGACCCTTCGACCGTCCAACCACATGCCTGTCCATCTGCCAGTCAATGCTTAGCCAGCAAAGGGCCAATAGTGAGCATAGGGTGCAATGCAGGAGACACCCAGCAGGGGGCACCAGTCTATCACAGGGTGCACACACATATATACAGTGGTACCTCGGTTCTCGAACTCACTAGAACTCGAATTTCTATCTGAATATCAGAAATTGAACTGTGTACGCGCCAGGAAATGAGTCATACTACAATGCAGTTCTTACTTGAATGCCTTCTCAGACTGGACGATTAACCAAATAAAGCAGCACAACATTACAGTAAATTCTCACTGCTTTACGTGATATTCAGAAGAAAGAGCAGATTACGCATTGAAACTGCCTGGGATACAAACGTCATGCGTGTAACTAAATTCTTCAGCCGATAAGGGCAAAGGTGTGTCTATTAAATACACAGCCAATAAGGCCAAAGGCTGGTGGTTCCAGTTTGTGCAGCCGGGTGAGAGGTAATGCATCTGACCGTAATGCATTGTGTCAGGATCAGAATACATTGCTTTAAGCCAGCGCTGTAAGCAAGTTGAATGCACCCAATGACCAGACTGGGGAAACAAACTGAAATGCGGACTTAATACGGATTAATCCATCCTCATGCTTAATCTGCTTAAACAATTTTAATGCAATTGACCCATCTGCAGCATAGAATGAATCAAAATCCCTGACATGTCTCTGTCAACCCATTTCGGGCAGTTTTGGTGTGTTCCATTTGCCCTTGGATTTTGAGTCGGATTCCGAGATTTGAAGCCAGAAGTAATGACATGCGTGCTCCCGTTTCTCAGATATCCTTTTCTTAAGTCTGTTTGCTCATGCAAAATGAAATGTGATTTAATATAGATTAAAAATTAATATTTAATCGTGATTAATCTAAATTAATCCACAGCAACCCTATGATTAATCTGATTAAACATTTTAGTCGTTTGACAGCACTAATGTATACATATGATTAAACACCACAGAAAATCTAAAGATACCCCCGAGAATTCCAGTGCAAACACACTAGAGAAACTGGTGTGTCATCACTGTCCTACAGCAGGGTTCTTGGCGATGCTTCCTACCTTCGAATGTTCGGCATGTTCTGCAGAGGAGCTGCAGAGCCTGAGGGAAGATTACCTGTCCGCCAGTGACGAGGGGAAGAGGTTCCTGGAGCAGCGTTATGGGAAGATGGTGATCCAGAGGGCCATCGAAGAGTCCTTCAGCAGAGAGTGGCTGGATCAGAATTGCAAGGGTTGCCCCCGCTGTGGTACCAACATACAGGTGGGGGGCTGCTCATGTGACACTGGGGCCAGTACTTGAGGTCCCAGGATGCGAGGCTGAGTTTTGGAGGTGGGACTAAGCTTTGGGGCTGGGGCTGGGGCTGGGGCTGGGGTTTAGAGGCGGGACTAAGAGTTGGGGCTGAGTCTGAGATTTGGAGGCGGGAATAAGCGTTGGGGCTGGGTCTGAGATTTGGAGGCGGGACTAAGCATTGGGGCTGGGGCTGGGGCTGAGGTTTGAGACGGGACTAAGCGTTGGGGCTGGGGCTGAGGATTGGAGGTGGGCCTAAGCCTTGGGGCTGGGGGTGGGGTTTGAAGGACCTAAGGTGGAGCTGAGCATGTGCTGTCTTTTTGCAGAAGATAGATGGCTGTAACAAGATGACCTGTTCCTCCTGTAAGCATTACTTCTGCTGGCTCTGCCTCAGCCTGCTCACCCACGGCAATCCCTACAGTCATTTCAATAATGCAGCATCTCCGTGCTACAACCGGTGAGTCAGTTTCCTTGAGTTGGCCATTGAAAGCCAGGAAATTAGGGAATGGAAATCATGTTGATTAGCGTGACCTTTTTTTTTTCCCGTTAATCCGAGTGTCTTGGTGCAGTAAAATTTGAACCCCCAGTCTGATATCCATTATGAATGGTGAATGTTTTGCATGTGGTATAAAAAAGATGTTTGTTTCTAGGCTCTTCCAAGGAGTCGATATGAATGATGAAGACGATGGATGGAGCGATGAAGAAGATTAGCAGTCAAGATACCGGCTCCAGAGTTCCCTATGCTCCTTGCACTTTAGGATGCTTGTTATGATGTATTCAATATTGAGATGATTAAAAAAACATCTATATTACTTTTTTTAGTTTTTACTAAATGATTATTTTAGAAGGACATATATTATAGTAAAACAGGGGAAGATTAAACTGATGATTATGACATTTAATGTATGAAAATACAGATGTGTTCAGTTTGCACAGGAATAGTCTCTGTCCACAGCTGCTTTGCAGGCTTCTTCTGATTCTCAAAAGATATTTAAGCGTTTTGTTGTCTTTCTGTTTCTAGGGGAACTTTACTGTAGGCGCTGATTATTGAACTGAGGCTAAACAGATGGGGGGGGGGGGGGTATTGCGCTAATGTGCTCGGTATTTCAACAAGTGTGGCTGTGTCCGAAATTGCTGAAGTAGCTAATATGTAAACATTAGCAATGGGTTGGTGATAAAGGTGCACCGAATCGGAGACACGGCAGCCGGGAGTGTGGAGGATTGCTGCATTAGTGTGGAATTTTATTGTAGGTGTGCCCTTTAAGTGGTCACACTATGAAGTTGAGTGCATTTGGATTGTAATTATTTGTGGGATGTGGACAGGCTGACTGCACACCCAGTGAGTATCTCCTGAGTAGGTACCGTTCTCTCTGTTATTAATTTCACCCTCCCTGTATGTACTCTTACACGTGTATGGGATTGGTATCCCAGGCTCAGGTTAACTCCGCCTTGGCTTGAGAGAACCTCAGTGAGAACACAAACGCACATGCCTCACTATCCTTGGCTGGTGTCGCCTCAGGCTCATCTTAGACCCTGACCACATTCAGGGGAGTGCCTAGGACTTCTGCCCCCCCCCCCCTCCCCCCGACAAAATGACACCTTGAGCCGGCCGTGCCCATATTTTGCATATAATGTTTCATATTCCAGGGCTGTGCCCCCCTGAATCTGTCAGGGTATCCATGCCCCTCTGACACGCCTCACCACATGTGGCTACTCCGAGTGATCAGAGCAGTTGTTTTTTTTTTTTTTTTTTGGTTGGGGGAGGGGGGGGGTGGAGGTGTTCTTCAGCTGTCAAGTAAGTCTAGCATGGAGAATAAGCAAGGGAAGGGGGCATCG
>JAABNY020000048.1:4397860-4410134 GCA_015164015.2 Brevimyrus niger
TTTCTCCTGGCGCTTTATAACCAAAGGGGCCCCTTCCGGCTCCCGCGGTGCCCCCCCCCCCCCATGGATGTTGGTTAGGAGCGAAATTCCAGGGGCTGTAAGCAGAAATCATTTTCGGGCCTGTCGATGATCCGGTGTAATGTCCATCCAATGGGTACTGTACCACATTGTGCAAGGTCCTCCGCATTAGGACTGTGACCGTGTGCATGACCTGAGAAGATTTGTAGGGAGACATGGCATTTATATGCCATTTGCTGATAATTACAGCCACTCCGGCTTGGTTAGTGAGTGGAGATGGTTCTTATCAGGTGACAGAAGCACAAGCACCTTTTGAGACGCTCATAAATCCCAGAGCGCGAGGAGTTCTCCCGGGCGAAATGATTCCATCTGTGTTAACGTTTGATGCTTCATTGTTTAATTTATCGTCTTACGGGGAAACTGTTTTTTATATAGTCTAGACTTGCTCGGAGGATCCAGAGTTTGAAACGCGCGTGCTGGCGCCTGCGACAGAGGAGGCTCGCGAAAACCGGGCGGACGGTAGCCAATCAGGAGCCAGAAATGTGACTGGGCTTTCAGGCGTGTTTTTCCTGTTGTGGTGGAAGTGCGAAAACGCTCAGTTTGGCAGGAACCAGCGCGCCCCGGGACGCAGCAACGCTGGGAAGCTGAAAACCAGATGAAACTTTACGCACGTCGTCCAAATGAGAAAAATAAATCTGAACCTTCGGTTGAAAATCCAATTAGTGGTTCGCTTTAAAGGAACAGAACGGCTATGTAATTTACATAGGCTCTAACATGGATTCCTCATTCCTGGTTGCTGAAATCACACATTCAACCATTTTGCGCTAACAACATGCAGAAAATATCGCTAATGCACTGCACAGATAGCTAGCTGTTACTCTTCAGGCTCAACCTGAAAGTGTCGCCGAATGTGGTTTGATGTTCCGAGTTTCTCCCCCGTCTCCTTTTTGCAGGTATTGGACATGGTTGACATATTTTCATTCTCGGTATTAAAACCCATTTTTCTAACCACTCAACCTGGATAGGGCTGCGGAGGGCTCTGGAGCTCATCCGGGGCAGCCTGGGGAGCTTGTCATTGTACGGCACATAAAACACTAACCAGACATGCCAGTGAGTCTATCTGCATATCATTGGACTGTGGGATTGGAACCCACAACCCTGGACATATGAGCCACTAGGCCACCCTATATTCAAATCCATAAATTCAAATGTATTTACTCCGGGTGCTGGTATCTCATTACAAAGTACATGACAAAGCTGATTCTAAGCACAACCTAGTGACTGAACTACTCTTGATGGGCCAAGGAATGGCCCTACTTGATTGGTAGGCAGGCTTGATCACATGACACGTAAATGCTGTAGGACTTTCCAGTGAATCGCTTCAAATGATTGCGCACTGCTTAATGAGCCTAGAACTGCAAAATTCTTTATCGACTCTCGAAAGATCCAGTTCGAGTTGCACATAGGTGGTGCAGATTTTTGATGTAATTTTAATAAAGAATGTTTATCTCTTCCACGAATGGCTGTCTGCAAACTATTAAATTCGTTTCAGTATGTGGAGTAACTTGCTGGAATTTCGTTTTCGTTTGCGGGGTAATGCTGCCACCTCGTGGCCGAAAGCCTTTATGTTTTCTTACAAGCGGATTCACCTGATAAGCAATAAGTACAAAAAGCAGTAACATAGTTGTTTATTATCGTTATCAAGTATTATGTGCTGTACATATTTGTATGTGCTATACTTTTATACAACTGGCATGGCAGTAGGTTTGTTTACACCAATATCACCACAAACACGTGAGTGATTTGTCCCATGACGTGGCAACCGCTACGACGTCATTAAGCTATAGCAGTTTTTCAATTCTATTACAACCTTACGGGAACACTGACGTATATGCAGTCCGTCGCTGATAGAAACGTCGTTAAGCCACGCATGACTTTGCTGAAAAATACTTATGAACGGAAATGAACTTATTATTGCGACACGGTGTTTGAATCCAGTGGCCACATTGTCTATGTGGAGTCTGTATGTTCTCCCCGTCATTTGTGGGATTCGAGCCGCAGTGCAAAGCCTTGTGGTCCGCTGAAATGGTGAAGGTAAGAAGATAGGTAGCTAGAAGATGGGTGAACTACAAGTTTTTAATATATGGTCGTACATTATAAACATAATGTGGAGTGCTTAGTCTGTCCTAACACTACAGACCAGGGGTGTCAAACTCCAGTTCTGGGGGGCCGGAGCCCTGTGTAGCTTAGCTCTTTCCCAATTCCACCACAAATGATTCAGCTCAAGAGCTGTGTGGTAATTAGCACAAGGAGTTGAATCAGGTGTGTTAAAAGAGGGCAAACGCAAAAATGTGCAGGGCTCCGGCCCCCCAGGACTGGAGTCTGACACCTGCGCTATAGACCGTAGCTTATAAACAAAGTACTTGATGTCAAACAAAAAAATACTTGCATGCTATATATGTTCAAAACGTGCTGTTTAATTAGGGTTACCACCTAATTCATGTCAGGAAAGATATTTTGAGCCAGGATAGGATTTGTAACCTACCATTTCAATCAAAAATATTTCACTTGAGTGCCAGGTTCTTGCTGTGTGCTGATTGGTCAGTCTCCTATAACCATGCATGTGTCACTGATGTTAATGTGAAACAGATGGACGAGTCTTTCAGTCAAGGAAACAAAACCAGTCAAAGCACAAGATGAATGGAACTATAAATTTCAGTTTTAAGGTAGTTTGTCAAACCAGAAGTAGCTCAAAGTCTCCAGGATGATGCGATAATACAATGTTTAATCAACATGCCGACTTTAGTTAATAATTCAGGATTGTCAGAAGTTATCAATCTGTACATAGGCAAAAAAAAAAACTGAATAGATAGATAGATGATAGATGAAAAACGAATAAAATCTCAAAGTCAAAAAGCACAGCACGTGATAGCTGGGCGTGCAGGCCTATCTTGAAACAGCGCCAAGGACTTAAGCTACGACGGGTCCTCAGCAGCAGCCAACAGCCATTAGCATTAGAAAGTATGAGAGCAGGCCTGCCGCCACGTCCGGAAGGCCTTGGGAAGGCTTCCTCGGTTATGAAAACCCGACCCAAGGAACAGAGGCAGCACCTCACACAAAGCCAAATGCCTCGTTGTTTCGCTGGAAATCGACTGGAAGTTGCAGTGTCTGAAGAGTTCTTAGTTGGCACTGGCCGATCAAAGACATAAAATCACATCCTTTATCAGGGTGGCCAGGCAAAAAACCCAGGTCCTTGGGGACCCAAAGACAGTGTATCCAGGAGGCAGCAAAAACGTGGACTGGCTGTGGGTCGCCAAGGACCGGATTGACAAACACTGCTGTAGAGGCAATCTTATCCAGAAAGGGCTGGTGTGTGTGTGTGCGGGTTTCTGCAGCAACTCCATAGTTAGATGACCGATTAGAGGACTGATTGCCTGAAGAGTCCTTGCACCTGGGTTCGAACAGCTGACCTAACATGGACCGTTTCGTTCTAATTCATATTGTCTAAACCGTAACGTCTTCATTAAATCTTGCCTTTGACAACACAACCTGTGAGAATGAAATCTCAAGATGTAAACTACTGATTAAAAACCAGAGGGTCACTAAATTCAGACTCCTTATGAAATCTAGATACCCGGGAAACTTCCATCATTCTCGAGAACGGATCATCCGGGGGGGGAGGGGGGGGGGTAGCTTGCAAAACATCTGCGATGTGGTTTTGGAATGCAATGACATGGCGGAGTGAAGCTGGAGGCTCAGGGTGCTTGAAACTAATAAAAGTGTTTGCACACTGTTACAGAATAATGGGGACACCCTAACATTCCTCATTTGATTTTCGGTGCCATTTCTTACAATCTGGGAATGGGATGTAATGTAATGTCCATAAAACACTACGACAAACTCCATGGAACTGGTCAATTATTAAAATCATACTGCACTCTCTTTTATGTAAGTTTCTAATATTTCCTGCAATATCTTCCTGATGGGTTTTGTGTATCTATAATTCATAGAATAATTGCATTCAGTCATTCACACGTATATTCAAACAGTGTAAAAACAGATGTCATTGACCTCATTTCTATTTGCTTTCATAGTAAACCTCTCCAGGCTCCAAATCTTACTCCTACAATCCTATGTTCCACTACCCAAACATACCCAACACTAACGCAAATATTTTGGTTACATGTAATCTACATGATTTAACTAAGCTATATTACTGTACAAAAGGTTTTTTTATTTCTGAAAAAAAAAATCCTCTCCTAAATGATTGAAGGGCTAAGGCCTTATCATAGAATCATAGAAGTAACAGGATTTAAAAAAAAAATACAAAATTATTTTTAACTTGTGCCCTTTGCTCACACTGTGGCCCCGTTTTCCCCGATCTGCAGGAATGGTTTGTTTTACCTGTTCTTATGCACTCATGTGGACATAAATGTTAGCTTATCAATCCGTGCAATAAAGAGATCGTTATGTGGCACAACGGAATTGCATGCTATTGTAGTCGGTGTCTGTCGGAAACGTGGCGCCGTAGCTCTGAAAATAATAAGACAATAAAACACGCGACAAATCTCCTAAAAGAGGCAATACAGAGACCAAGCGACGTCAAAATAAGAATTACGCTGGGAACGCACTGCAGCGCATTATCGGTCTTTCTGTAAATAGCTACGCCCCTATAAAAAGGGCCATTTAAATTAATTCCTTGTCCCAGCTCTAACTACGTTTTATTTTATTTTCTGAGCACAGTATTTACAAGCTTATCTGTGTTAAGCTACTATTTCATTTAAGTTCAAGTCTTAATTTTGCGTGGGATATTTCCATTCGGCAGTTCCGTGATTTGTTTGATTGTCTCCCCCTACAGTTGATTTCTGGCATTGTTTTTTCAGAAATAAACACTCGTTATATTCAGGCGTTTCATTCAAACCCAGTGCCACACATTCATAAAACGGAGCCCTTAGTCATGCAATCAGGTTTACAAACATTTGTAAAAGAACGGGTCATTCTGCAGAGGTCAGTTAATTCAAACATGATACTGTCATAGGAGGCTACCCTTGCGATAAGTCAGTTTTGTGAACTTTTGTCCCTGCTAGGTATTCCATTGTCAACTGTAAGTGGTATGATTGCAAAGCGGAAGCATTCAAGAACAACTGAAACTCAGCCATGAAGTGTCAGACCAGGTAAAATAACAGAACGGGGTTGCTGAGTGCTGAGTCCCATATCGCGTAAAGGTCACCAACGCGCTGTTGACTCGGTAACTGCAGAGTTTCAAACTTCCTCTGGCATTAAATCCAGCACAAACACTGCGTGCGTCAGGAGCTTCCTGGTCAGGCAGCTAGCGTGCAACCCTCACATCACCGAGCCCGATGCCAAGCGTCGGATGGAGTGATGTGAAGCACACCATAACTGGACTCTGCAGTGGGAATGTGCTCTGTGGAGTGATGAATCACGGTTCTCTGTCTGGCAGCCTGATGGAGGAGCCCGGGTATTGGCGGACACCAGGGGAACGTTACCCGCCTGACTGCACTGTGGTAACTATAAGGTGCGGTGGAGGAGTGATAAGCATGCCAGGACATTTTGGACAATTCTATGCTCCCCACGTTTTCGGTACAGTCTGTGGAAGGCCGTCTTCTGTTCCAGCATCACTGAGCCCCAGTCCACAAAGCGAGGTTCATAAAGACATGGTTGGGTGAGTTTGGTGTGGAAGAACCTGACTGGCCCACATAGAGCCCTGACCTCAACCCCATCGAACACCTTTGAGATGAACTAGAACGGAGATTGTGAGCCTCCCCAGAAGAGTGACAGCTGTTATAGCTGCAAAGGGGGGAGGTGTGTGTGTGTATTTTTATTAACTTATGTACTTATGTTGTCTGTTGGTGTAGACCAATAGTGCCAAAGCACATTCCTAGTACGTGCATGCAGACGTACCTGGCAATTAAAGTGAATTCCGGTAGTGTTCGCGATTAAAAACATCCATAATCTGCACCGCAAACCATTCAGTTTCAACTACTAAACGCTTTATTAGTTTTGATCCTGTAGAAAGACAAGTGTGTTTTACAAATGTCACAATTTAATGATCTTATAATCAGTCTCATAATGGCGCTGACGTGTCTACACGCAAACAATTAAGATAAAAACACAGAGAAATTAAGAGACCGCTCCATATATATTTTTTAAAACCTGGCTTGATCCTGAATCTGCTGGCAGAATGCTACACTGAGCGCCAGGCTGTTTTCGAGATCAATTGTTCTAAGACTGACAATTGTGTTATTTAGTTCATGCGGGTGTATTTATGATGACTGGATCAGCGCCGTGTACAAAGGGCCATGTTCGTCAGCAGATGGCGGCGTTAGCCACAGGAAGGCGAGAAACTGCCTTGTTTTGCCATCAAACGCAGAAGTTGCGACAGGATTTGAAAGGTTGTCATGATTACCAGTTTAAAATAGCCAAGCATAATACTATAAACCAGTATTTATTTTTAATAAGTAAAGTCTGTGGTGAATACGACGCGATGTGATGAAGTAGGTCTGGAAAAAACATGAGACCTATGTTTGATGCTGTCGCATGTGCGTGAGATCGCAGGATCTAGCGTTTCATATCACGTTGCCTCGGCAGAGCTGGTTTTATTTACAGGATAAATGTGATGGATGTGATACTTGCTCCTTAGATATGTGTAATATCCGCATTGTTTGTAGATCCTAGAGTAGATGTTTTCGCTGAGATCACCTGAGGACATATGTACCACGTATACTAACGTGACAGACAGAAATCCAGTAAACAAGAAGATACACGGGATCTATATATAATTATATTTACATATCTTTATTGTTTGTCTGTACTAGGTTACTTATTTACCTACAGCGTGTTATTCGAGTTCCAGTTCGTTTACCAGTTGCACGCGCATGCTAATCTGAAGTGCAAATAAGCTGCATTGTAGACTAGATTGTACAATAGCCATATTCATTGCATCCGCTTTTAAAGAAGAGCACTAGTACATAATATTAGAGCTGATCCGCATGGAGTCGCTGTGTGTGAAAGGGAAAGCTACAGCAGATGCGACACCAATGCAAAGTGAGGCGCACAAAAGAGCAATGAGAATTCACATTGCCCGCCCTGCAGTTATGTCACTATTATTGACCAACCGAACTATTCGTGCTCTGCTCTCTTCCTGCAACAATAGAAGGCGGGGTAAAGCGACGACACGACGCGACAGGTTCCCCAAAGCAGTTGCAGGATCCCGCAACGCCATTGGTCATCCGTCCTGTCAGTCACCGCGCTGTCTGTGTCACGGTAGGTTGGCACAGGCGCTATATGGACTGTGGGTGGAATCAATACCCATCGAGGCTTCGCTGTTTTTCGCATTCCGCTGCTCCTTTCATCATGGCAGTGTCACCCGTACTGCGTGGTTTCATCGTGCATCTTTCGTGATAAACGGCAATTGGCAGCGCTTAAAATGGCATGCATTTAATTGAAACGAGATTAATTGTCTCCGATTTCCTGCATACCGTCGCCCCGCGACATTTGCCTGATAGTAAGTCAAGGGTTAGGTGCATGTGTATATTATCAATTTGCTTTACTTTTTAAGGATCGCGCGTGGCTTTTTTGGAAATTAGATATTTATTGGTACACTTGCCGTGCTGATTGCTGCCCGGGGGAGAGACATGGGTTTACCCGCACTGGAGTTCAGCGACTGCTATCTGGACAGTCCGCAGTTCAGGGAGAGGTTGAAATCGCATGAACTGGAGCTGGAGAAGACGAACAAGTTCATCAAGGAGCTGATCAAAGATGGCAAGGCGCTCATCCAGGCACTTAAAAGTAAGACGTTTATGCTCCGATTCTTTTTAGTGACACGCCAGCGGCGTTAGATTCTTGTAATTGTCCGGTTATGTTGATTGTTATACAGCAGTGCTCATTTGTAAGATGACACGTCTTACTCGGACAATCGTCTGAACACACAGAAGTAATCAATCCTCTAGTAAATAAATGTGTCTCCTGTTCTCACTGGTGACTCACAATCGTATGCCTTGGTATTCCCCGCATTTTCCATGCATCTTTTACTCATCGGTGACTTTAAGGTGCTTCCCGATCGGCGTTAGAGCTTTCTGTCCACCTGTCACTCGATTATGATAAACCAGAATGGTGGACCGTTCTTGACAGATTTTGCTACTCCCTGCGGTCTTTATAACCATCCCGGGATAAACTACGATCAATGCTGACTGACAGAAAATGTGCTGATCAAGAAGTAGACATAATGATTAACCTTCCACGGTCTTGCGGACATTCGTTATAGCATAAAAGAAGAGCCTTTATCATTCTGTTGTCACAAGTGTCTGACCACCTCCAAAAAGTGCCGAGAATCGGCGACATAGCAACGATAGACCCGCCCCTTTGCGTGAAACATGATCTCTTGATAAAGACAAATGCAGACGTTGTTCGCAGTGGGAGCAAAGCACTATAAAGGACGGTGTGAAGCACAGGAATGGTCCGAGGGAACCTGAGGCAGTGGAGTCCCCATCCCTGCCTTCACGGCAACCTGACGAATGGCAGCAAAACCAACGTCACTCGATGATGCAGCATCCAGGACATTATTGCCATTTGTGCAATCAATATCAGAAAGTACCCCTGTACCCAAGTTTAAATGCAGTGTCTCGGGACAGCATTCCCTGTTTTTTTTCTTTCCTCAAATGCACGTAACATCGTACTTAGTTGGTATTAAATATAGTTGCCGGTGTTCTAACGAGTTGAGCTACTTTGTCGAGTTAGGCTACCGTAGTGCTAATCGATAGCCCTAACCCTAAGTCTTACCCTAACCCTAGCCCCCCAAAAACCCCTAACACCTTTACCTTAACCCTAACCCCTAAAACCTAACCCTAATCCTAAAACGGTGGAACTGCACATGCGCAGAAAGGCTCGATAGCACGTCTCGATAGGTAGCTCGACTCGTCAAAACACCGGCAAAACATTTTGAACTGTTACCATGTCGCTACCTAACCCTCTTCACGTTCCCCTTTTATCAATATGTCTTTGTGCACTTTGTGGGATTTTTTTAACAATTCCTGTGAGCTTGTTCCTCTTTAACTTTAGTGAGGTGTAAATTACTCCCCCCACACACACGCGGTTTTGCTGCCTTCTGATTAAAGGCTGTCCTTTGATCCTTGTGTAAACCTCGATCTATCCGCAATTCGACGCCATGATAAGTTGCAGCAACAGTGAGGTTTCTTCGGGAAGATTAAAATTGTGCATGTGACTGACTGCGCACGTGATAACAAACTCTTGGATCCTGAATCTACGAAGTGGGCGTGGCTCACGCAGTGCCAAAGGTCATGTCTAGGAAGATGCAGGCTGGTGTAAAATGGGGAATTCTTCAAGGTTTGATCCGTGCCAGTTCAGCCGCAGGACTGGGGCCGTATTCATTTCATCGTCCCTGACTCCAAAAAGAGGAACCTGCAAGGACGCAGATCTTTTGAAAGACGGGTCTTTCACTTCCTTATCTGTATTCTATGTAAAGCCAATTTTATAATTCTATTTTTATCTATGGTTATGTGTTCATTGAGCATTTAATATGTTCTCAGCCTTTTCTTCTTGGTTTTTAGCAATAGCATTACTAATTGTTTCCCTACCTTTATCTTTTCTTTAGTTTTTGCACACCATCACACATCTGGCGTCATCTCAAAGCCTGAAGTGTCCTCTTTAAGAAACGGCAGGACTTAATAGGGCGGCTTGCGTCAGATGTGAGCAAAAATATGATGTCCTGTACAGTGGTCAGAAATGAATTTCTGCTTCTTAGGAGGATCTATACAGGCCATTAGAGGAATCTCATAGTGATGGTCAGGTGTGAAATGTCTCTGCAGCAAAACCAGTCAAGTGAGCAATATTCAAATCACACGAGAGATGGCTGTTGTACCCCTGAGTAATGTCCTTAACCTCAGTATCTCCTAAAATGTAGTCATCTATTGGCATGGTGTATGAATTTGTGGGTTATGAGTTTGAGCTTGTGATTGGAAGGTTGCTGGTTCAAAGCCCCGTGAGGTTGCTGGTTCGAATCCCGGGGGACGACAAAGAGAATTCGCCATTGGGCTCTTGAATGACACCCATAACCTCAATCGCTTCAGGGCCCGGCTGCCTCTGCTTTCTCATCCGTCCCCCGCTTTGGATAAAGCTGCATGTGTAAAGGCGAGGCGGAGGGAGGAAAAGCAGGGCCCCCCGAATGGCTGCATGACTTCACATCTGCCCCGGGACTCTTCTAGGAGTCTGTTTGTGGCTCCGTTCCCATTCTTTGTCCTATTTATCCCTTCAGTCTCAGCCCCACCCTTGGAGGAAAAACCTCCCTTCATTTTAAAAATAGACCCTGCCTCTCAGTAATAGTCACAAAGAGAACGCCATCATCGACGGGCATAAACCTTAAGGGGTTTCTTTTTTTCCTTGGAAAATTGAGGGTTTCTCTGTGCCCAAGACATCCATCTAGTTTGGTGTTGTGGGGGAACCAGGAACTTATCAGAGGCTGCCTGAGGCAGGGGCATGTTCTGGGCTGGATGCCAGTCAATGGTGTATTTTTAAGGGATGACAAGGTACCACAGTAACCAAATATGGGGCTTAGAGGTGAATGCATCTAAAGTCATATATTTTTTTGTGTTTTTGGCAGTTGGTGGCCAAGTGCTTGCTTTGCCAATTTTGTTCTTTCTTTTGTCCTTCGAACAAGAGGAGGTGTGTTTTGTGGTTTGGGAATTGGCCCTTTTGAAGGAACGAAAGCACCTAAATCTACCACGGGAAACCAAAAAAAACATTTTTTTTTTCCCCACATGTAATCTTTATCATCATGTCATTTATCTGCTCGTTCCTCCAATTATGGAAGGGGGGTGGGTCTCCCTTGACGAATCAGAATGCAAGCATGGCGTCCACGATTGTGTGAATATTTCCTTCTTTTATTAGGTGCACTAGGTTTACTAGGCACCAGGCTATTTGGTTCCTGAACGTTTCCCAGGCCGAACGCTGGATTAACATGCACCATCGCGTTCGTCCCGGGCTCTCCCGCAGCCTGTCGTGTCTTACCTTTCGAGATCTGGCAGATTAAAACGGCGTCTTCCTGTCCTTCAGCGGCAGCTACAGACGGCCCAAACAAACTAGGCACTTCTCACAAACCTGACTTCCGCTCCCCGCGTGTGCACATGCTTTCCCTTGCGCGCGTGGCTTTTATCCCACGATCCAAAGTCAGAGATAAACTTGTCAGGAAGTTGGACAGATGGACGAATAGATGAGTGGATGAATGAAACTATGTATCACACAGAAGATTAATAGTTACATTTCCCACTTGCGGCCGACGTAGGCCTCTCAGCCACACCCATCGGTCCCTCTAATGTCACAAAGTCGACCCAAATCCAGGTTTTTACGCCTTTTGTTGCCGTTTGTTTTTTTTCCCACAGAAACAGGGCGTACTGGAAACCAGTCAAATGGCTTGCCAGGGTCCTGCTGATGTCCAGTATGCTTCTGGGACTATACAGAATTTGCTACATGGATCGGGAGCTTAAATATTACTTTGCTAATCGTCAGGGGTTCCGCTAGACTTGGGTGGTATCGGATTTGTCATACCGTTATATATTGCATGGACATTGTGTCGTAGTGTACGGTGTTTTGGTGGTGTTTTCAAAAGGAACACTCTTCAGGTTTTTTGAAATCTTAGCAATGTAAATTCTCTGAGCATGAGGTGGTCCAAATATTTCAGAATACCACGGTATGACCAAAAACCTGTGGTAAACTGTATCAATGTAATACCGCCAAATCCCAGGGTCTGCATTCGTGTCTCATGATTTCGTCGAGTGGAAGCTAGGGGGCGCTGTCTCGATGAGGGGATGGTTCCCCTTTGCTGCCCCTGGAACCTCGATCTCCTGCCTGAGTCTGGATCTGGAGAGAGAAGTTCATGGCCTTGTCAGCTTGCTCTAGTCTGACACGCAAGCTGCTGTGACATAGACATATTTCATACCATTTATGGGCTGCGGCAGACAGGCTTCTGTGACGTTTGAGTCCTGCCTGTGAGTTTGTTGGATCCTGTGATGTCCCTTTAATTTCATCAGCTTGCAGCAGGGTTTCCATTCACCACTTTGTTGTATTTATTATTTTTTTGACCCACCATTTTCGTCTGGATGGCCGCCCCGGTCTGGTAACCCCCCCCCCCCCCCCCCCCCCCCCCCCTTTGGCCACACACCTCCCTACTCTTCCTTTGACCAGCCCCCATATACGCGAGGTCAAGCAACCAAGACGACCCCCC
>JAABNY020000048.1:4413575-4429414 GCA_015164015.2 Brevimyrus niger
TCCCGCCACATGTCACAAGGAAAAAGGTGATGTATAGTGATGTGGAGTGTCCCCCTGAGCGAATGTGGGCCATATTCCCGTTTTCCGTAACCACACACCTACTGCCAATTTGGGGGGGGTGGTAACCGGAGTACCCAGAGGAAACCACGTGACGACACGGGGAGCACATGCAACCCCACAGGCATGGAGCCAAGGAGGAGGGGGGGGGGGAGGGGACTCAACTCGAACAGCCGCGTGAACCACTGTATCACCTCGCCGATAATTTTATATATTCAAGGGCCCCAGTAAAGTCCTGTGTCCCCCTGAATCTGCCTGGGTCTCCACGGCCCTACAGCAGGCATGGCTGTAAGATTGTAAGATCGTTTCTGGGCCGGTTTTAGCAGGATGGCTTTTTGCGGTCTTGTGGCACGTTTGCATGAGTATCTCTGCTCACCATTAATCACCGCCTTCTCGCACCGCACCGCGCTGTGATCCGCCTGTAACACGTCGTAGCCCCTCGGTTTTCACCTCGGCTTAATTCCACCCCACATGGAAAGCCAAAGGCGCTCGGACGCTCCTCATTCCTGAGCGCCGGGTAGCTTCTCTCCGAGTAACGCGCTGAGCAGCCAGTGGAAGAAGCTCTAGGGAACAAGACCGCTTCGTTTTTTTTTTCCTTTTTTAATTAAGGACGGCTTTTTCCGGAGGAGCTGTTTCAGGTCCCGGCGAACATCCGGATCAGCGGCGGGCGGTGAGCTGATTCGGCGACGCGTCACCCTGACGGGCTCACGTCGCCGTCACTTTCAGGCCCCGCTGCGTTTCCGAGTGGAACGCAAAGGAGCACCTGAGGCTCATCGAAACGGCGTCCCCCTTCCCAGGGGCCCCCGTGACCCTGCGTGGGCTGTCGACGACGTCATTCCATGCTCTCTGTAAAGAAGGGGTTTCATAGCTTAATGGCTGTCAGGTTGTTGCAGTCATGCCTTCTCCTGCCTGTGTGCATATGAGAGAGCTTGAGATCATACTGGAAAGCAAGAACGTTGATTAGCCAGTCAGACCAGGAAGTATCTAGTGCATGCTAAGCGTTTAGCTCAAGGTCATTTGGTTATGTCACTACTAATTAATACACATGACTTTGTTAATTGTGCATAACCGGGACCTGCATGCTCTGGTTTTACCAGTTGAAATAACGATTTGCGATCTTGCAATATTAGCTTGGGCTAAACTCCTTACAATTGGGCTTTTCTCCAAGGTCATCGCCTCCACGCCCCAGAATGTCCCTGTGCTTCGGTACCAAGATCTCCCTGGATCGCCGCTTCCTCTGTATGTGGACAACACTCGCGAAACTCGGAGGCGGATTTACGCCGTTCAGGAACAATTAGTGCTTATAGCTGAGATGTGGGAGATGCTGCAGAGATCAAGTCAAGGTCTATGGGCGCGCAGGATCTGGACTGTAGGAGATATTTACGGACGCAAGACTTCCTGTTCCCGGGCCGGGAGCAGCGACAGGGAGGGGGGAACGATCTGTGCGGATTCTGCCCTTCGGCCTGTTCACCTTCTTGGGGTAAACGTTCTTTAGTTGCCACCCTGCTGCAAGCGATTGTTCTTGTGCTCATGACAGTGTTGCACATCACTCTCTTCCTCAGCACTGTGTCAGGAAGCTGCCCCCCCACTTCCGTTGATGACACACGATTACAAAATTTACCCAGCCTGTAAACTGGGGGGAACGATGTTGCACGCAAAAGACTGCGCAATAGCACTCAACAAAATCAACCTTTCACGCACGCACTCTGATTTAATGAAAAAAACAAACAGGTGCAGTACTAATTACTCCAACAAATCAAGTAAGAAGCAATTAGGCTTGAGAAAGCTAGTGTGGTTTGACGTTATTAGGCAGTTAGTTCTGTGGCCTGTTTATATAGACATTCAAGCTACCGCTCATCTAGTTAGGGGTTGGTCGATGTCTCACAGTGATCCAGTATTGGAAAATTGGTTATGAATGCTTGATAGATGTAAGAAACATCTATGTAAGTAGACTGTTTGAGCTTTAGGTCTGGAGTGCTGAGTCTTGGGTCTCGAACGCCTACCTCCAGCTTACAGAGTTGGGGTCACATGATCAGTGTAGCCAGGTGTCATGTGATGGGATGCAAAGAGGAGAGCCGTGAGACATGGAGAAGAGGTCAGGGAGGGGGGATGGGTCCTCGCGTTCAGCCTGGCTGTTCTTTGTTTTCCTCCCAGCCAGTCAGCTGGTTTTACTTTATTTTGTCACTGTAGGATGAAACATCCTGCGCTTCACCCCCCTGCCCCTGGCCCCACCCCTCGGAGTGTTTCCAAATGCTGTGCTGTGTGTGTGTGTTAATGCACACACTTTAACAAGTGTGGTCTCAGCCCATCATTGTTAAAATCTGTGCTCTCGGCTTCCAGAACTCTCCGCCTTTGACGGGGCTCCAGTTTCCGAGGAGGAGAGTTAAAAATGGCTCCGTAGTTGCGGCGTGCTGCTTTTCTACGCTCTCTCTGCATTTTGGACTGGGGAGTGTGGAGGGGGGGGCGTTTTCCCTAGCGTCCAGGCGCTGAGGTGGGGGCTGGAAGCAGCAGGCCGGGCCTGCAGCATTTACAGGCGTGGTGGGGACCCCTTGCCCCTTATTCCGAGCTCGAACCCTCTCCCCCGCCCCCGGCCCCACCCTGCTCCCAGGCTCCACGCTGACACATGCAGATGCGATGAAAGGCAGCTGTCCGCGGGAAAACAAAGGGAGCAGCTTCTGGCGTGCGCTGCGCCTTGCGCACTCTCCCCATTCCCGGAGAACTGTCTGCGATGGGCCTCGTTCCCCTGTTGAGCATGCAGACACAACGAGGCGACGACTGCGGATCGCGGGCCTCCGGATCGCGGGCCTCCGGATCGAGGGCCTCCGGGTCGCGGGCCTCCGGATCGCGGGCCTCCGGATCGAGGGCCTCCGGGTCGAGGGCCTCCGGGTCGCGGGCCTCCGGGTCGAGGGCCTCCGGGTCGCGGGCCTCCGGGTCGCGGTCCTCCGGATCGCGGGCCTCCGGGAGGGCTGGGATGCCGCGCAGTGCGACGGAGATGTGGCCCGAATGCTGGGGGAAGGATGTCTGAGGAAGCCAGGGTTCGAGGGCCCCCGCCGTTGACAGTGCCTCTGCCTTCTGGAGTTCAGCTGGGTACTTATTACCCTTCTTGGAACATAGTTGTTCCATCTGTACTCCTAAACCCGGCCGTCTGTCCTCGCCAGTGGACAGGCTCCGCTCTCAATCCATCGTCTCCCTCGCCCGCCGCCCGCTTCTCGTCTTCCACTCTTGCGGCTCGGCTCACATCCCCTTCCTCTGACCTCGTTTTTGCACTTTCCGCGGCGGCGCCAGGGTTCGAGGGCCCCTGCCGTTGAGCGGAAAGCTGCGACGCTTTACCCGTGGAGGTAATCGCAGGCCATGCTTGAGGGGTGCATTCTGCGTCGTCCCGGCAGTGGGGCCCGCTGAGCCTTGTTACTGGCTTTTGGGTAACTCGAAAAATGGCGGAGTTACTGCAGGTCATCTGTTGTATGTTTTCCCCAGTCCGCATCTACGATAAACTTTTAGCCCTGGCTCCCTATATTTACCATTATTAGATGCATACGCATATTTTTGACCTGATACTTCTATTTAAAAAGCTTGTTTTCATATATGCCATAATGTATTAGTCACCCGCTAAATTAGTTAATCCCGAAGATGTCACCTGACAGGCCGAACAGAACTGTGTTTATTAAAGCCACATTCATGCTAAGGGCATGTTAAGGGCTTTCCCCGGGCCTGCATTCATCTTGCTTCTTTCACCGGGCACCTGTTCTGTGTTTCATGCTGGATTTATCTTTCAAAGATTACGAGCTGTGGACACTCAAAATCCCTTGAGGAAGAGTTCAGCTTCAGTAGCGCCTAAATCTAGATTTTGCTCAAGCGCATCCAGGATTGTCAGTTCTGGTCAGACATGAGACTTTTGATTCCAGACAAGTCTGGGCACACTTGTATGTAACAGGTTTAGTACTTTGTAAATATCCTTGTAAGGTTTGCAAACTACCCCAAGGCTTTTGATGTAGGTACTTTTAGGTTAATAATAGAACAATATAGATTTGATTTCTTGCATGAGTCTGAAAGCACGCGTTATGAGGTGCGTGAAAGATGGCAGTCCTGCACATCAAACATCTACTTTATAAGAACTGTGGGTAGAGACTGCAATACAGTTTGACGTTTGGGGATTTCCTGGTTGTGGTGAGAAGTGCTGGTGAACTGAGGTAAATATAGCTCTTGCATGGTACTCATAATAATTTTAAAAAGTGCGGCACAAGTTTAATCAGTTTGCATGCTGTCAGCGCATAATGTGAAATTATGCATGAATATATATATATATATATAATATAGCTGCTGTTTTTTTAACTTACATGTTCCCCGTGTCACTTTATTTAAATGAGGTGAATAGTTACCTTTCTCGCAACTTCTTGGTCGTTCTCTTTCAGTTTTGGTTTGCTTAGCTCTGGTCCGCCGACACCTGCCGCGTGCTGGTGAGCCGACGTCCTGTTCGCGCGCGCTAGAAGGAAGCGCGCCGTTATTTGCGGACGGCTGTCTGGCGGCTCTGTCACGCGCACTGGCCCGCATCGCCGAGCCTCTAATGTCCTGTCTAGCTGCGTCACTTTCTTGCCTCTTTTGGTTCAGAAGTAAAACACTTAAATAGTCGTCCCTCAATTGACCTTTGTTAGTTTACCGGGACTGCAATTCGTTTTATTTGCCCCGAAAGAGGTTACGGAAAACGATGTCCTCGGTCCTGGGTCGACTCGCGAGCGTGGCGTGATTCATGTGAACCTTTTTTTGGTCCCTATTGTGTCAAGGTGTATTTTAAATATGCAGGAATGCCTTCAACCACAATATTGATCAACTGTTTATACACTTTTGTTGCGTATTTAAAGCCACATTCGCTGTCACTCAGAATACAAAAGACTGGCTATGTAAAACGAAGCTGTTTTTATTTTCAGAGAAAGCGTTCTGCTTCGACAGTAAAGTACGTGTTTAGTACAATTTGTGTAACATTTTTTATTGTGATCTCCTTCCTAGGAGTTTGCTTCGTATTGCGTTCTTCTGTCCGCCGCATTGTGTGTCGGTGGGGGACCGTGTCGCGACACTCGGGGTTTGAAAAGACCTTTTTAAGCACACAGTGCTGTAAATGGCGCTTTATGTCCGCGGACGTCTTGCGGCTCTGATGTAAAGCGAGGTGCTTTGTGCGACACGGACGTATTTGCCCCCCCCCACGTCATTAAAGATCCCCTTTGTGTGCCTGTGTGGCGCTGGGAGCCCTCCAGCCTGGGAAGTGCAGCGGACCGAGCAGGAAAGACCAGGGGCGGGGTTGGCCAGCTTGGATCGAGGGGGAGGCCAGCCGACACTAAGCCGATTGTGTTCGTCCCCATGCTGGAAATCTTGCATGCGGAACGTCGGCGCACATGCACACTGAAGGAGCCTATAGCCGTCATCTGTGCATTATTTTCCCAGAAACCCCTGCAGGTGCGTGAGCATGGGCGTCCTCTCAGTACAAAATCACGTGCTCTTGCCCAACAGGAGTAAGAGAGGAAGTGGGTAAAGCCTCATGTCCTTTGTGACTGTAGTGTAGTTAAAGAAGTGATTTATAGCACCTCTACAGTCTGTGTGCTGGCAGCCGGGGCTGTTTTCCTGTACTGGGAGACGAATGCAGCAACGGTACGTCCTGTTTTTGAGGATCTCGTAGGCCGGCCGCGCGGAAGGAGATGTGAGAGCCTGATGTTAGGCCGTCCTCCACATTCTGTGACCACCCAGGTGAGGGGAGCTGACAGGACCTCCTGCCCCACGCCTTCCTCGTGTATGATAAGCCGGACCGGAGAAAGGATTCGGAAAGCATCCAGGAAAAGAGAGCTGGATGTGACCTTCCCTTCTCAGTTGTGCTGAAGTTGAACCATGCAGTCAGATCTACCCAAACGTTATGATTCTGTTTGCTGGTCGTGCGGTTTTATCCAGACCCGTTCTAAGCCGTTCTCATTCTCCTTTAAATGGATAAATTTGTCACTGGAACGGCTCAAGTTAAATTGCTTTGTTTGAGGGTAGCAGGATAGCCAACTTGTCCAGCCCTGTGTACCCTTCACAGTTTGCATGTTCAGTGGACAGTCTGGGTTCCTTGTCTCCTGAGGGCCGTGGGAGTCACCAGCACCAAGTGACTGATATTAGGATCGAGGCAGATACTGACCTTGGTTCTGGGTTGCGATGTTAACCTCAGGTGCCTTTATAATCTTGTCATGCATCTGCACAGCCCGAGCCAGCATTACCCAGCGTGGTCCTTAGCGTCAGTGTCTGTCGTGTCCTGGGCTGCGCATTCGGTTCACGATGTCGGTGGTGAACGCTCCCCCTGGGGTTAACCTCCACTGAGAGAGTCTCCAAGGCAAGGGAAATAAGACGCAGCTTCTATAAATGCACGGCAGACTGCACAAGTGTTATCGATGCTTTATAGCATTATGTTTTTGACAAGAGCTAAAGGATTTATTTCACTGCGTATATGGAGCGGAGAGATTAATTGAGCGCGACTTGCTGGAGTTGCTGGTTTATTGGAGTGTTAAGCCACATTAATTCCAACATGTTTCACATATAGAACCAGACTGCGTTGTGGACTGCCATCAATTGACTGATATTTTTCAGTTTTTTCTTCTTTGTATTTTCTATAGTTTTTTTGCGATGCATTTTAGCAGTGTGCTGCTTATAATCCGCCTGACCTGTACGTTCTGGGTGTGAAATTCAAGGTGTGTTAGTATGACAAATATTCGGGTGGATAATTGAGTTGTTTTTTTGAAACATTTTGAGCATTTTAAAACTTATGCACTGGGCTTCTTTTTCCCCAGACCCAAAGACCAGAGAGACATCTGGGGAGTGAATAATAGCCATACAAGCGTAAACTGTTTGGGCATAAATGCTCATGGTTCTTGTATTTTTTTTTTTTTGTGTATTGCACAGATCTGTCTGCTGCGAAGAGAAAGTTTGCACAGTCCCTGAATGAGTACAAGTTCCAGTGCATTGGGGATGCTGAGACGGACGACGAGATGTGCATCGGTGAGCAACTGGGTCACTGGCAGCGCCCCGTTTGGTCCGTGTGGCATAGTACCCCCCAGAGCCTCCCCATGCTATGCCATTTTGCAGCATTTTGAGTTGGTAGTGCTACAGCCCTGGTGTATGGGCTCCGAGTTGACCTGCAAGCAGATGCTTGTCACATTAATAGTAACTAAATCATAGGGACCACGTGATGAACCTGACATGGAACCTGAAATATGGACCTTAGGTGAAAACCACATCCTGTTAGTGCTGTTTTAGATATTATGGTCAGGAGGACACCTTTTTTCAATCCATTTTGTTCTTAGATCGCTTTAAGGTTCCTGCTCTATGCAGTTATGATTTCCTCCTTATATGTGTTGCTTGCAGCTTTGTGATGGGGAGACATCAGTTTGTCATTTGAAGTGCAAAAGGCTCTTCACTTCATTGTAATTATAAACCCCATTATCTCCCACTTCTGGTACAGCAGCCCTTTTGGTAAACGGAAAAATAGGCTGAATAATGATTTGCGTGGGAGGGTTTACGGCCGCCCAGAGTCGACGCTCCAAGACGTGGTATTCACAGACTTGCCAAAGTCGCGTAACTGTTCCCCCTGTGACCCTCAGCAAAGTCGCTCCAGGAATTCGCAGCTGTCCTGAAGAACATGGAGGATGAGCGGTCAAGGATGGTGAGTTTGTCCCACGTGCTCCTGGCCGATGGTTGGATGCGGAAGGCGGAATGTTTCCAGACGCTTGTCTCGCTGGGCTCGTTTCTCCAAAGCGGCTTTCAGGTCAGCACAGATAATCGGTGCGTCGTGCAGACGGAGTGAAAAGGCGCACAGACGTACGCGAGTTAGTGCTTTAGAAGTGTGTGTCGGTGTGGATCTGCACAGGAGGGGTGGTGGAGGAGTCTGTGTGATGGCTTCTGTCTTCTTCAGGTGGAAAACGCCAGCGAGGTTCTGATCACTCCACTGGAGAAGTTCCGAAAAGAGCAGATTGGGGCTGCCAAGGTAACACCCCCCCCATCCATCATTCAGGGGCCTGGCAACCTTGCCCTGAAGACATGAATTATCTCAGCTAATACTGCTATCTATGTGCTCATCTGATTACCTGAGAAGTTTGAAGGACATCTGGTATTATTTTGCTTAATATTTGTCTTCCAGTTTTAATTTTTTAAAAGTACAAACATCTTTTTTTTTAAAGCATGATGCTACAGTTCAAGACTCTCACTGCAGTTTAAGACACCTGTGCTCTATGATGTTGTGGTGCCACCCTCTGGCTGGCAAGTGTATTACACCTTAGTTTGATGAAAGTTTAAGATCTTCCAGAGCAGCCTTGAGCTCTGTTGCTTTTTGAAAGCAGAAGTAGTGTCACAAACTGAAACGCACCGATGTATTAATTGCTCTAGCAGTGTCTAATCAGTTTGATTGGTATTTGCCATGCTGGACTAGCTAAATACGAGTGGCCGTTCCCAGAGTCAGCGTGTTCGCTGTGGCGTTTTTTTTTGGAAAGCTTTGATTTGACAAAGTTTCTTATATAAACCTGTGACTACTGTCACTGTGTTCAGTGGGAAAACTCATGGCGGCATTTCACCAACTCCTGCCTTTGACAAGCTGGCATTGAATAGATATCGTGCTAATCCCTTTCAGGTAATCAGCCCGTTCCATAACTCTGAAACTGTGACACTTAGTATTCAGAAAGAACATGATGTGATGATAATGAAGTCAGTACGTGAGTTATATATTGTTAAATCTTAGCGATACTTGCAGAGGTGGACATTTCAGGGTTGTTCCCTGACTCTACCCCCCCCTGAATAGGACAAGCGGTTACAGAAAATGAATGGATGGACCGTGTTAGCAGCTGACTGAGATCTAGCTGCAGTGTTTTCTTTTATATTTTGGGGTGGGTTTGGCCGATCTGGACCGATCCCCAAAGCTCGACCCTCGGGCAGAATCACTCTGACATCCAGCTATAGCTGGAGACGCCTTCAGAGACGCCTGGGCCGTGCCCCGAGTCGTGCCCTTCATCGGGAGCTGCGGGGTTCGGGTGCTGACCGGAGACGTCCCTCTCTCACACCTGTCACAGGAGGCCAAGAAAAAGTATGACAAGGAGACCGAGAAGTACTGTGGGACCCTGGAGAAGCACCTGAGCTTGTCTTCGAAGAAGAAGGAGGCACAGTTAGTTGAGGTGAACGCGAGTCTTCCTGTGTCCGCTTTAAACATCCTCAGCCAGTACCACTTTAGGACACAACGAGGATCCAAGTCTGTGATCTCGAGCAGCAATGCAGAGATTTTGAAATAGTAACTTTAAAAATACACACTTCACTCCTGTCTAGGGCATAGACCTGGCAGGTTTTGACGCCGTATGGCTTTTACAGCACTGTAGCAAGGTCTGGTGAACAGGTGTGTGATTTTTATCATGGGGGGGGGGAGCTCCATCACACCTTAAGGAAAAATGCATTCATTTGAATTTAGTTAACAGTCTTAATTGTAAACCTTGTGTCCCTTCTCACCTCGGTTATTAATTGTGACTGTAGCCACATGCTGTGGTTTATTGCTGTGGTTCTGCTGGAGACCCCCACCCCCCCCCGATGGCTGTGAATGTCGAGCATGTCAGGGCTGTGGTTTAAAGGTGACGGGATTTCCCGTTGGCCCTCAGAATCAGGTGACTCTTGTCAATGGGCTAAATATCGCGCTGAGATGATATTTAAGTGCAAATGGAGACCACGGAATGCAAGTAAATCGCACAGGTATGAATCTTGATATAACTTACAATTGATTAATTCAGGGGTCTCCAACTCCCGGTCCTGGAGAGCTACTTCAGTAGGTTTTCTGTCCCACTTGGCTTCTGATGAGCCACACCTGTTCCTGGTATTTACCTGAGACCTGGTGTGGCTCATCAGAAGCCGGGTAGGATAGAAAGCCTGCTGGACGGTAGCTCTCCAGGACCGGAGTTGGAGACCCCTGGATTAATTTAATAAAAGTTTTCCTGTGTTCAGGTCATTTTCTTCCCCCGCCTCAGCTCAGGACACCACCGGCCTTTAACCTGGCTATCTCTTCCGTCGCGAGGTCCCTGGCCATGAAGGCACTGTCCTTTGCCCCGCAGGCCGACACGCAGGTGGACCAGGTGCGGCAGCATTTCTACGAGGTCTCCCTGGAGTACGTCTTCAAGGTGCAGGAGGTGCAAGAGCGGAAGATGTTCGAGTTTGTCGAACCGGTAGGCGCCGATCGCATGTTCAGTAGAGACTTACCTGAGTTAATGCACAGATTTCATGCACGTATTCGTGTGAAATACTTTAAATTTACACCAGGAACACCTTTCCTGAGACAGACTCTGTAGATCTCATGATCCTGTCCTGCAATTAAGTTGATTAAATCAATGAAAAATATTAGAAAGACATGAATAAAAAGAATGTATATTTTGTCACGGTTATGGACTTTGATTATTTTGAATATTAATTCACTCACCACCAGTCAGATGCTCTGAATAGATAATTTTGTGTTGGATTCGTTGCATGTCTCTTGCATCATTTTCTTACCACAGAAATACTCTTCATCTGTTCATATATAAATGCTAATGAATGTAGTTGGTGTCAGGTGGGTTTTTCTTATCGGGATCTAAGAATCACTTCGTGTGAGACAAAAGCTTAAGCAGCTCCCTGGTCTTGCAGTTCTATGTTTTGTCTGAAAAACACAAAATTGCTATATGTAATATCATCTGATTGGCATTTATAGATCAATCAAATCTCCAATCAAACTACTTAGAAAGAACATCAGCAGGTGACCATCGGTGGCCAGTGAATTGCAGCGTCTCTAACTATTTAGTTTTTTCGCTCTTTCCTTGCAGTTGCTGGCTTTCCTCCAAGGGCTGTTCACCTACTATCATCATGGGTACGACTTGGCCAAAGATTTCAGCCACTTCAAGACAAACCTGACCATCAGCATTCAAAATGTAAGCGCTTCCCGGGAAACACTGAAACATTTTCCTTCGATTCACTTCAGCACGTGCCCTTCTGTCGGGGCGGGAAGATGATACACTCTGGTGGAAGTCAGGGTGCGGGCGTTCTCTTTGTCGAGTGCATCGTGTATGCCGTCGCCTTATAACGGGAAGAGCGCGCCTACTTCAGTTCTTCAGGTGATGATGATGATGGTGTGTGTGACTTCACGTTCAGACGAGGGACCGCTTTGAAAGCACACGGGCGGAGGTGGAGAGCCTGATGAAGAAAATGAAGGAAAACCCACACGAGCACAAGAGCGTGCGGCCGCAAACCACGGAGGGCTACCTGTTCGTGCTGGAGAAGCGTGAGTGTCAGTCTGTCGACCTCGAGGTCAGGCAGCCTTCCTCACCAGTCCCTGTGACTGGCTCTAACCCAGCTTCATGGTCCGTTTTCAAACATGCCTCTCCTGGTTTTTTTTAAGCTTGTGAGGAGTAGGTTGTAGCGCATCATTATGAAGATCAGGGTCCAGCACAGTCTAGACAGTATGTTGAGATGCTTGATTTGAGTTTTGTTTGCTGTCCACTAGGGGTGAAATTGTTTCTGGTGTCACTCTAAACCAGGGAAAAATTCCCAGCAGTTAGTATTACCGTTTCAAATTTTAATTGCAAAACCGTGGGTTATTCGGCTTTGAAAAATGCACATTAAATACTGTCCAGCATCAACCGAAGTTAGCAACAGACTTTCGGACGCAGGTGTGCAGGAGCCACGTGGGTTTGACTCGTGTCAGTGGAAACACAGCAGAAGGCAGTGACAGCGCTCTGGCAATTTTTAATGTTTTCAAATGTTTACATAAGATATGTTTTTATTTTTAATGTTTAAGCAAACAAAAATTGTAGACTGCTGCCAAATTTATTTGTGGTTGTCAATATAAAACTTGATGAAATAATTTCAGTTTGCGTACCAGTTCATTTTCAGCACATTTTAACACTCCACGATAATACTGATTACCGTGATAATTTTGGTCACTATTACCGTGGTATTAAATTTTCGTGCCGTTCCATCCCTGCTGTCCACATCAGAGGCGGGGCAGGTGTGCGGAGTGGTGGACGGCATGACCTACCTGCACATTTCTCCCACAGGTTCCTTCGTGTCCACGTGGGTCAAATACTATTGCACTTATCACCGGGAACCCAAGCGGGTCAGCATGGTGCTGTTTGACCAGAAGACCGGGGGAAAAGTGGTAAGCTGGACCCTCCACCCTCATGCCCCCCGGCCCCCCCGCACAGTGTTTATATTTTGCAAAGCCAAATGGCCATGGCCGTTGATTTCCTCTCAGCCCCTTGACTGACTCTGTCTCTGGGTCTCTCTGATGTAACTCTCCATCTCTGCTCCCATGACTGTACCCTGTGTCCCTCCGTATGTTTCATTGTTCTGCCAGGCCTCCCAGTATGCGCAAGGTGCATTCCCAATACATTAAAAGATTTCTCCTGACGTGACCAAATGAAGCGTTTTGTTCCACCCCCCTTTCCCCGATCCACGGGTTCTCTTGCTGCCCCATCGCGTGACTTTTATGAGCTTCTCTGCCTCAGCCAGAGTCCCCAAAATACCAGGATCTTGTCACAAGTGGTGACGGAGGTGCTGTAAAATCAGATTACATCATTAGGTGTGAGGGAGCTCTTTCTGCCGTCCCCCAGGACTCAGCGATGCACCCTGGTGGTGAGGTTTTGTTCAGTTTTTCAGAGCCACTGAATTTGGAAGCACTCCTTTAGGCTGTAGTACTGCCCGTCTGTGTTATATGTGCATTAATCTTCGGTGGAAATTTGCCGCAGTCATGCCCTGCTGTATAGTTTCACAGATGAAAGTCAGCGGAAGAATTAGTTATTCTCTTTTTGATCCAGGGAGAGGAGGACAGTTTCATCCTGAAGTCCTGCACACGTAGGAAGACGGAATCCATCGAGAAGAGGTTCTGCTTTGACTTGGAGGCCGCTGACCGGTGAGTGGGGGAACACTCGCAGGCGGTGGCCACAAGATGGCGACCTTGAGGCGGTCAGGTACAGCCGGTGCTGGCTGCCTGTGCAGAAGGAGCGGCTTTATGTAATGCAGATGATGGGCAAGGAGACCCTGAACAGCACTGGACAGTCCTTTTCAATGTCAAGTCTGCAGTAGACAGGTGAAGTGAGAGATGAGTCAGCCCCCTTCTGCTGGCCGGCATTGGCTGCCTGGAAGCCGCATATAATGGCGGGGTTTTGCGGGGGAGTGGGAATCGAGTGAGAAATCCCAGATGGGTTGCCTGATTGGCCGTCCCTCCGCCAAGGCCGCCTCCTCTCTCGCCCCGGGAGCCCCCCTCAGCCTGGCTGCTCGCGCCCAGTCTCGCTGTCACCGAGAAGGCCGCCTCTCTCAGCCCTCCTCATTAATTCATAGGGTCTGTGCTTCCACATCCCCAGAAGCGGGCCCTTGTGCCGAGGGTGCCCTCCCCAGCAGCCCTTTGCACATGCGCGCAAAAGCACCATCATCATTAATGCTGGTACTGTTCCTACAAACCAGGCTTGAGTAGGCTGATCTGAGACAGAGATGGAAACAAAGCCAGGATGTGGACGTTTTTACTGGGGGGGGGGGGGGGGGCAGGCTGCTTGCCATTCTACACCCCCGGAACCCGTATGAAGTAGGTCTTCTGCATTTTGGCGGGGGGAGGGGTGGGGGTTTACCTCGGGCAGACTCACGCTGTGCTCATCCAGGTCATCGAGCATCTGGTCATTTTAAGTATGACTCCGTCTCATCCTGATGTCACCGAGTGAAGATCCACCCTCCGATCCCTGTGTCCCGTGGCTCTGTTCAGCGTCCAGGAGAGCCGGCTTTCGCACTTCGACGTGACGCGTGACATCAGCCAGCGGGCCATAGGCACATCGATGCGTTTGTCGGATGAATATCTCCTTTTAGCCCATAGTGACTCAGAAATATGGGTTATTTGAAGCGGTAGCTGTATGAGGAGTCATCGACGTCTGTCGTAATGCGCTGTGAGCCCCAAGCAGAGTGCACAGGCCATTCTGGCATGTGGGGAACTCCCATAGGCCCAGGGGCAAGAATGGCATTGGCTGACTGGTGTCACATGGTTAAACAGGCCTGGCGAATCGCACCCGAGCTCTGGGAGGTGCTCGGCTCTAACACGTAACCTGCGTGAATGAAAAATGAATTATTTTATGCACGGGATAACCTAACGAAACGCTAATTTATAATAACGTAAACCGATTCTCCCGGAATTCATCGCGTTGTGTGTTTGTGTGAGCGACGCGTGCGTATTTGCCGATAACTGCCCTGAACAATAGCACTTGAAAGCCACTAAAATATCGGCGGAGTGTTATAACGTCCATCTGTAGGACTCTCGGCACGAATCTGTGCTCCTCCGCTGTCTGGTTGGCTGGCCCGCAGCTCTGGGTACCTGTGCCCACACTCACACACTGGTTGGCATTTCTGTATTGGTTCTGGAGTTTTCCAACATCTTTTTGACGCTGTTAGTGGTTCCTACTCCACGTGGAACGAAAATGACAAGGCTGAAAATCGACAATAAAAAATATTTGGCAGATGTTACAGATGAATGTATGAAGGATGTATGAATGATGAATGCTGCTGCCCACTGGGATATCTGGGGAAAAAAGTGGACTTGGTGTTCCCTTAATGCCTTGCAAGGAGAGGAAAAGCTATGCTGAATTCAGTGCCAAGTGTTTTACTGAGAGCAAAGTCACATGGGGGGGGGGTTGTCTTTGTGATGGCTAATCAGGTGACAGTACTGTTGATGGCAGCTGGGGGGTGTTTTTGTGATATGCATTTGTAATTGTGTGTGTGTGTGTGTGTGTGTGTGTGTGTGTGTGTGTTTGTGTGTGTGTGTGTGCATGTATACACACATATATATATAGATATATATAGATAGAGAGATTTTTTTTACTTTATATGTGATATAAATACAAAATGAAGAAAAAACTGTATGTCAAAAATGTTTAATTAAGCCACTAGCAACATACATAAAGTTTTTTTAAGTGTCTTTGAGGCATTTGCAATTTAATTATCTTCCAAGCGAGGATTCGAATCCACAATTTTTCTCGCACTGGCAGCAGCGTCACTTAGACTTCATCGCAATAGCAGCTCCTCATATATCACATGATGCGGTGGGTGTGCCAGACAGCCCAAGCTAGTAACTCCCAAATCATCCATTGCTTCTTTTCATAACACTTGTGTTGCCTCGCACAATTGCGTGCGCTTTGTTTTGTACGATTTTCCAGTAAACGCTACTCACACTTTTCAAAATGTATGTTTTTTTACAAAGATTGCATATCGCTGTGCTACTATTTGTCGTTAAAAGTGTGAAATAATTCCAGATCATCGCCCTCTTATCTGATGTTCTTGCGCTCCTTCTACTGCAAAGGGTTTGCGCATGACGTCACAGCAAAAATAAAAACAGAGTGGCTGCATAGCGTTCAGCTTAAATGCCGGAAAAAAAAAACATCTAAAATGGGAAAAAGCTGATGTGCAATCGATCTAACGAGAAAAAGCTGTCGTGCAATCGATTTAACGAGAAATAGCAATGATCTTTTTACAGTCTGCCAAAAAACGAAAGTATCGGACATCGATTGGGCACATATGGTCGATACCTGATCTGTGTAATAGGTCTGGCCTGGTGCCGATTCCGATCCGGTACGGATTAGTGCACTTCTGTTAACGCGTGCCGTCCCACAGGCCGGGGGTGATCACCATGCAGGCTTTGTCTGAGGATGACCGGAAGCTGTGGATGGAGGCTATGGATGGACAGGAGCCGGTAGGTGACCTTGAGGAGAAACACTGCCCCCCCCCCCCCCCCCCCCCCCCCC
>JAABNY020000048.1:4439004-4480764 GCA_015164015.2 Brevimyrus niger
CAACTCCAATCAGCCTCAGCATGTCTTTGGACTGTGGGGGGAAACCGGAGTACCCGGAGGAAACCCCACAACGGCACGGGGAGAACATGCAAACTCCACACACATGTAACTCAGGCGGAGACACGAACCCAGGTCCCAGAGGTGTGAGGCAACCCCCACAGTGTATATACTGTAAAAAATGTAAAATAAGTGTGATTTTTATTTCTCTGTTTTCCCTTGATACATATTTTTTTCATAGCTCTATTGTTTCTTGAGAATTAGAAGGTTAAAACATTGAGAGTACAGTACTCTGATAATGTGCAATGTATTTTTATTGTATTTAATTTTAGTAATGTCTTACTGCGTGTTGTATATTGTATAGTATAGTATACTCTTGTATAATATATTGTCCTATACTATACTGTTGCCATATTAAGATGTTTTTCGGCCTTTGTGCATCCCCACCCTAGTGGTGAGGAAAAGTTCCGCTCAGGACGTCCCCAATGACTCCAGCGTCACCCAACCCCCAGAGCGCTCCAACAGCACCCGAGGCCGGATCCAAAGCAACAGTCTAGAGTCTGGAAATCAGCACCCCGAGGGCGTGACAGTGGAGCAGATATGTCGACCCAACTCCCTGTAAGGATGGCTCTGTGTTCCCTAAACTTCTGCCCCCCACCACACTGTGGTTTTGGTTTTGTTAAAAGAAATCAGAAGTGACCATCCTATTACTGTGACACGAGGTAGGATCGCTAATGGATTTTTAAGCCCCGACGCTCATTGTTTAAAATGTGTGTCGTTTGTCTCAGTTAGAGTTGGATGGACGTGAAATGGTCAACATCGCTGGGTGGTCTTCACGCAGGGCTTTCCAAACGCCAGTCCATCTAATGCACAATGGAGAGAAATACAATAGGGAACTGTGTTGCCTTGTAGCAAAATAAATCACCCACATTCATTTCAGTCTTCTTTAATCTTTCATTTTTATTAGACTCAATAACTCTGTTGGTATGATGAATATAAAAGTTTAATGCAGTGTTTAAATGTTTTAACCAGCATTGACGGTGCCCATCAGTTCTCTCAGACTTCCTCTGTGTGGTGTAAATAAAGACAGGCTGCTCTGTAGTTTTACCAGCGGATTAATAAGTGGTGTTAATGTCGGTTTTTGCTGGTTTTCCCTCCAACGGGCATCCGAAACCTACATATTCTCAATCAAGCATCGCCCACTTTCCGTCGACGCTTCCTGTCGCCTGTCATTTACCGGCGAACAAGCGGCAAAGCCTCCGAATTAAGCACCCGGGGAAGACGCTACGGAGAAGCATCCTTTGTGAAACAGGCCCCAGATGCTGGGTTCAGAGAGCTGTAATTGAAATGTTTCATTCCCTCTGACTCATAAACAGATGGAGAATGTTAATTCGGCGGCAGGTCAAAGCAGTGATTGGGGAGGATAGTCGCTCTCCAGTGTCGTTTTTGATGTTTTCCTCCTTGGTGCCAACCTGCCACCGGCTAGGAATCATAGACACGTCGTTCTGTCAGCAGCAGGGCAGCCGAGAGGTTTGACCTTTGACCTGGAGGTGGTATGTAACAAAAGGTCATATCCAAGGGGACTTGTTGCCACGGCGCCTTTCTTGAATTGTCCGTCAGTTGGAATCGGTTACGTTTCCGATCAGCAAATAGATCCATGGGGATAGGAAAATATGGGATTTAACTTAGAAGATGAAACCGGAGTGAAAGATGTACAGTTTGTAAAACAAAACGGCCGTGATCTTTGCGGAGGACTGTTGAGGTCTAGCGCTTGGGACATGCTAAGCCTCGTGTGTAATAGTTACACATATTGCTTTGGATTGTGATGCTCACTAATAAACTATACAAGTACATGATGAGTACATGATGAGTAAAGAGCTACACAAAGTTACCCCAAAGCTCTTGAAGGCCAAATAAGTGCCTCTGGTTTTGTTAGCCATAAACAATTCATAGAGTAGACATTTAATAAGGCGGATGTTACCTCTGCTGACGAAGGGAAGGAAACACAGATCAGGGCTCCGAGTTGTAAATAGGGCAGCCGCTGAGCTTGTGGGTTCTCTGGTTAGGCTGGACAAAGTACGGGCGTCTGAGCTGGTACCGTGTGAAAGGAGGTTAAACCAGAACAGTCCTGCTGTTGACGTGAGACGAGAAACCACACAATCACTGGTGTAGCACGATGACGCTTTAGAAGATCCTTCACCTGCGAGCTGTGAGAGAAGCACTGAGAGGAGCCCAGTTTAGTCAGTCAGCCCAAGGCGTGCCAGTGTGGCTGTGGGAGATTCAGCCTGCAGCACGTAGGTAATCGTGATTTGTCGCATCAATCTCACGGGGCCTCTGCCACCATACCAGCATGCCGGAGCTTCAGACTCGTTTATAAAGCTCCTGAGTCGGATCAGTATCGTCTGGCCGGCCTTGCTTGGTGCAAACGGCATCAGGCTGGACTATTTGCATGCTAACCAAAGGCTTTAGATCTACTTTTAGGGCTAAAAAAAAGATGCATGTCCATCCCCAATTTGTGCATTTATTTGTAAACCATCAAATGGGAAAAACTGCGTTTTTGTGACCGACGCACGTTTTGGTTCCTCTGATTAAGCCACGGATCGGGAAGGTATCTGATCACAAGTTCTGTTTGGCAAAACACGTGAGGCAGAGCTGAAGAGTGGACTTCGTGTGGTGAATAAACGAAACCTTTTACTTCGTACTGTATACCGAAGTGTAGTTTGGTCTCCAGGAAGAGGCGGTCGGCCCTTTGAGGAAACAGGAGTGATGTTTTTAATTTAGCCACGAAACACTGATACTTGGGTTGGTAGAGGTGCCAGGCCCTTACCGGTTGTAATTTAATGATGGCATCAGGTCTTGGGTCCCCAGCTCCGTCTGAGTCATGGGCGCTTTTGCCAAGAGGCATTTTGGGACGGAGACGACAACCGAAGACAGTGAAGTGGCAGTGAAGCGGCAGTGAAGGCATGACACTTTCCGTAGTCTTTTTTTCAGATGGACATGTTGGAGCTATACCTCCCTGGAGGAAAAGTGAGCAAGAAGAGGATGATGCACCCCCCCCCCCCCCGCCCCCGCCAGAGACTGGCCCTCATTGGCTGTGTCCCCCGTTGAGGCATAGCAGGTGCCTGTTTCCTGATGGCCACCAGTGGCATAATCGCTATGGAGACAGCTGTACACTGAGGAGGCCAGTTAAGGATTTAGTGTCAAGCCGATGTATTGGCTCAGGCACTAGATAAGGCCTGTTAACAGGGCGTACACACGGGTAGATGATCCCTCCTTTGCGCTTATGGAGCATGTTGGAAGCTAATGCTTTGTGTATTATGCATCCATCTCGCAAAAAGGCTTGGGCAAGGCTGCAGGAGGGCAAGGAGCGTGTCTCAGTCAGCGTGGTGCGGGGGAGTCGCCAGGCCGGGTTGCCAGTCCGTCACATGGCACAGGCAGTCAGACACTTCGAGGAAGTTCAGCTCACAGATTCCCCTGACTGCACTGCAGGGCTGGAAACTTGTGTCACAGTGCAGAGCTACTCACCCACTGCGCCGCTTTGCTCACATTACGCATGTAAATAATGCAGCTCGACGCATCCGGCACATGTTTGTCAGGACCTAGCATAAGCTAAGGTCTGGAGGTCAGGCCCTATTCTTGTTGGATTCTATTTTAATTAATCTCTCACCCGTTTGTATTGTTTTATTTAGTTCTCAGCTGGGTGTTTCCCTGAGGTTTATGCCTGGGGCAGCTATATTTACATATTTTGTGATTTTTTTTTTTTTAAGAGATATAAATACCTGAATAATGACCCATCTGGGTCACAGTGACGTCACCTTTTGGCATTTCAGCACGTGCAGCAGTAAAGTTATACTCAATTATATGTACGGTCTTATACGGGGTTTCTCAACCCGGTCCTCAGGGACCCCAGACAGTCCACGTTTTCGTCCCTCCCAGCTCCCGGTTGCCGAGATGGAGCCCTTGGATGGGAGAGAGTTAGGCTGCTGGAGTATCTATCGTGTTTAGCAGGAATCCCGGAGGCCGTCCCCAGTGTGTTGGTGAGCCCCCGTCTGTAGGTACGATTCAAACGTCTCTCCAGCGTAGCCGGATGCTTCTGCCGTGAACTCCTGGATGGGACACCTGACAGTAGAAGGAGGGCGGCCTCCCTCCACCCTCCACTGAGCCCCGCTAACCGTCGGCAGGTCCGTTTCCCCCCCAGGTTACGTGACGCAGCTGATTGGCCGTGAGGTAGGACGTGCGTTTGCCTGGCTGAGGCCCGAGGAGGAGGGGCCTAGGTCTTTCTGGGGTCAGCTCACAGCAGCGGGGATGCAGGCCTACCTTCCCAACCTCTCCGATCTCATGGCGCTCTGACGCTGCCGTCTAGAAATATTTATACAGCCTCAAAGCCTATTCAGCAGCTGCACGGCACTGCTAAAGACAGCCTATTGATTTTTCTTCTCAACAGATTTTTTTTTCTTAACCCTTGGATATTTTGGCTGTGGGAATTTTCAAAAATAACTAAGTACAACACACCAGCTTAAAGTGTATTTAAACTGGACAAAGGCGAAGAAACTTGTTTTAAGCTCAGGATTTATGATATTGTAATGCTTGGTCTAAGTCATAAGGTCTAAGTCATAAGACGGAAAGACCCACTTCTAGGGTGCCACTTGTACGCTGGTTTTACTTATTCTAAAAATAGTCGGTGCTCTATTCCCCACCCAAATGTACTGTTTTTCCAGATGCATTCTAACATGAACCCAAACATGAGAATCTTGAACGTAATTTATGATTGCAGTCATTAAGTATATGAGGGTGGGGATCGGAAAATTAGAAATTGAGTCCAGTTGAACTGAAATTGAATTGAATTGGAAGTGAATGGAGTTTCGAGTGCTGAGAATGCAGGTCTGCATGGCCGCGGCGGTTTTATTAAAACGGACTCCCAAGATGGAGTGGGGCAATTAAACATGAAACGTACACAAACATAACGGGACAGGAAGTACGCCGAGTTGAAGGCTGGTGTTAACCCCTAAACTGCTGTGGGAGCTGGTTATTTAAGACCCGACAGACGCCGCGGTGAGTGCAGCACTGCGGTAACTTAAGCAGGCCGTGAAAGCTCCCTCCGATTGTTCCGCTTCGCTGGGCTGGAAAGGGCAGCCCAGCTTGGACGTAAGGAGGTGAATGGAGTCATGATTCTTTTAGGGTGGGTCTCAAAAGTCCCATGGGAATCTAAGAGGGCTCCACAGGTACACATGCTGTCGACGTCCAAATGAAGACGAACATCCGCACTTCAAAACTGGGCTTTTAGGCATCTGCCGGATCTTTTATCCCGAGGAAAATCTGTAGGAAACGTTCCTGAATAATGGGGTTTTTCAGGGACGATCGGCAGAAGGCTGCCGCTGAGGCTGCTCTCTCCGTCCTCGGGTTTCAACAGCACAGTGGATATTAAGGGCCTCACTGCCTAATTATCAGAAAATTGTCCTTCATGAGCGAGAAGCGCGTTTCCTCCCGTGAATGAGCCCCGTTAAGCAGCTGCCAGTACCCTTTCCCACACAACACACTCCCAGCCATGCTAGCGTGATGTCATTCTATTTCTTATATCTTGTATTTATTTGTTTGTTTTGAGGCGTGCGTTCCTGCGTAGACTTTAAGCGGACGTGCTTTGGATGTGGATCTCGTTTTTAGTGTCGCCTTCACTGACAGGCGCTGGGCTGCGCTGGTATTTATAGACGGACACGGCTGACTCACCCTAGCAGGGCTAACCGTCCCGCCGGCGCACAGGATCTCCATTGTGTCCTGGCTGTGCGCGAGGGGTCAGAAGCGAGACGGCGGCGCTCCGCGTGACTGGTATAATAAAGAAACTGGACTTTTATTGCGGCGAAGGGAACGGACCCTGGAGTCTCCTGATCCTTGCTCAGGCCCTACAAGGGCTTTCAGAATGATGTGCCGGCTCTCCTAAGCAATCTTTGGGTAAAACTATCCCAGCGAATTTTAATGACATTTAGAATATCGTCCCTCTGGTCTAATTCATTTACATTGGTGTGGGGGGGGGGGCTCACGCAGCCCCCCCCCACCCTCCGCGGCTCTGAGGACATTGAGAAGACGCCATAGACGTCCGCACTTCACTCGGCAGATAGGGAGCGTTCGCCTCGAGCAGAGGCGTGGCGTGTCTATTATCGCATATCTGTGCAAAGCGGAGACTTTGCGACCTCTGCCAGCAGTTTCCTGATCTCCACGTCGTTTATACCGTGGATCGTCGGGTTTGTTGCAGCGACCCGTAATCACTAAATTAAAACTGGTATAAACCGGCTTGTTTCCCTTTTCTCCATTGTAGGCTGACCCGCAAGGACTGTCCCAGTATCCCAACAAGGTATGGATTCATTAATCTCTAATAGATTAAAGTCGTTTAATCTTTGCGATGAGCAGTTGGCACTCAGCCATAGGCAGACGATTCTCATCTGCGATGTGCATCAAAGCCCAAGTATTAGTGTCTTTTTAAAAAAAAATTTTTTTAAAAAAGCTCATAAACATGCTTTGAGAGGAAGCTGCAGTTGTCCTCTGGTGAGGAGCACTGTGCCCCCTCCCTCCTTTGAGGGGTTGGCAGGAGCAGACGGGCAGGCCTGACTTTGCTAGCTCGGCCTGCTAAGAGTGGCTTGACCCTCCGCACTGGGTCGCGTGGGTCTTCTGGGTTTGTTCCGGGTGTCCAGTTCAGCTGAGCATGAGGCCTATGCTGGGATTAACCAGGTGCTTCTGAACGTGTGTGTGTGTGTGTGTGTGTGTGTGTGAAAAAGCCCTTCCCAAACTCCAGTGTCGGGATGATGTCACCCAGCTGGCACGCAGACCCAGCCCTCGCCATCCTCACCTGCCGTTTCTGTGTGTGCCCCTCAGTCCCGCCTCCCCAGCCCCCTCGCCGCAGTGCTCCCCCTCCTGGCCGATGTTCTCCGCCCCCTCTAGCCCCCAGCCGGCTCCCTCCATTCCCGACGACTCCTCCCCGGTCAGGTCTGTGGCGCTGCTGACGCAGCTCTTTGCCCAGCGTGCCTTGTGGGCGCTCGCTCCCGTTTCATCACTGCGCCATTTCCTTCCCTACGTGTAGAGAGGTTTATTTGCATGCCTGAGTATTCTGCCTTGAACTAGTGTCGGGGCCCATGCTGAGGGCTCAGATCAGTGAACTAGTTTAAACAGGTAATGTTAACGGGAAGCGTAAGAAAAACCGCCAGTTGCTTGTTTTCCCCACCTTGCAGCTGCAAAGTAAACTGCATATAGACATCCTGCAAGTGAGGGAGGGCTGTAACGCCTTCGCACACAGCGGCAGGGCGATGGGCGTTGCAGCCCTGTAAGCTGGGTTTTGTTGCATGTGTTTCTGTGCAGCCCCGGCCTCCAGAAAGCGCGGGCGCTGTACGCCTGCAAGGCCGAGCACGACTCTGAGCTGTCCTTCGCTGCTGGGGCCATCTTTGAAGACGGTAAGGTCAAAGAAAAACACAAAGCAAGCCCATGGTCAAGCATCTTAGTCAGTACGTAACTGTGAGAGAGAGCTCAGTACGTAACTGTGAGAGAGAGCTCAGTACGCAGGGCTGCGTCACTCAACATCCTGAATCACTGCTCTTTTGGACTTTAGGCTTGGGAACCGAGCTGGACCCAAAAATATATTTGCCAATTTTTTTCTGTTCTGGTTTCTGCACTCCATGAGGGCACAGTAAATGTAGCCTGGGATGTGCCCCCCCCCACTCCCCCTCCCCCTTAATAGTTTTCCTGAGATGGTCGCTCTTCCAAAATTCCCCATTCAATGTGACAACAGTTTTATTCGCTGGAGTTCTGAGTCTGATGCTAAATCAGACAATTTGTGGGGGCTGGCTGGAAACGTTACGTAAGAGCGAATACTTTACCAACCTTCCGTTCTCTGCTCAGCGAATGCCCCAGCTGCAAGGTGGCCCTGCATTCAGTTAATGTATTTTTTTTATTTAGCTCAATAAAAAAAGCAGCCTTTCAACTGGGAGTCTCTGTAGCAGGTGAACATAGCTAGCAGTGTGTACCGACCACTAATCTTTCAAAACCACACTTCACTTCTTTACAGCCTCATTCATTCATTTTCCAGATTGAGGGTCACAACTCTTCTCCTGGGAGGTGGGGAAATGGAACTTAAGAGGGTTCTGTGGGCCAGTCGGCCGCATGTTCTTACGATCATGCGCATCAACTTGCCGGTTTCCTGTTTTTCGGTAGATGCCGGAACCACGAAAGCTGCGGTGAGGAAGGTGAGAGGTGAAGGACTTTGGTCTGTCTGACTGCTTTCTCTCCCCATCTTCTACAGTTCACCCTTCCAAGGAGCCCGGCTGGCTCGAGGGCACCTTCAACGGGAGAACCGGTCTGATCCCGGAGAACTATGTGGAGTTTTTCTAGCAGGGTGCGTGCTTCAGAGGGTCCCTGTGGTCTACTGTGGGAAGATCCTGATAGCCCCCAGGAAGGGCTGCTATGCATTTTTGTGAGTGCTGTACTATTTCAGAGGAGAACCTCACCAGGTACAGCTCAGACCCTTCACAGTGTTTCAGCTGGAGAACTTTTGCTCGGGGAGAAACTGGAGGATGTTAAGGTCTGTCTCGTCTCTCTTTTTGTTTTTTTTTTAAACGAAAGTTCGGCAGCTTGAAGCTCAAGGTTTCTATATGAACCCCAACTCTTTATCTGTAGGATGGTACTTACCACAGGAAGCAGCTCACCTCCGCAGGGTAGAGAAGGATATGGGCTCTGCAGCCCGTGCAGGGAGGTGATGCTAAAATAAGCTGATCCCTCATGGAAAACCAAGACCTTTCTGGCAGCACTTGAGCTTCTGGAATATTCTATTACCTTAAGTTTTAAAATATTTTTTTACCTTGACAAATAGAGGCTTTGGCAGCCCAGGATGGGCAATGATTCGTCTAGCCAGAGAACCCCGTTCAGTGAAGGCATATTACATGCATCTATAGGAATGGAGCAAATCCTTTCTTTTTTTAATGTGGAGCTGGACTGATTTGATAGACTGATTTATAATGCACTGAATTAACATTCTATGTTGCAATCTCAAAATGGATGCTGTGTGTGTATTGATGTAAAAAAAAATGACAGCTGAAATTCTATTTTTAAGTTTAAATTATATTTTTATGGTATCCATCTAAAATCCATCCCCTTTGTCTTCCTTACCTTGAAAGATATGAAGTCTTAACATAGAATGAACAGTTTACAGGTTTGTGTAATAAATGGCTCAAATCTGTAAGGTTCAGCTTTTTTTGTAAATGACTGTTTCATTCACACACACCCCCCCCCCCCACCCACTGATCTAGCTTTCTATTCACACTTATTTATTGAGTAGGTGCTTTTTTCCAAAGCAATGGACATTTGAGGAAAGTTGTGTTGAGGAGATGCTGTGAGCTTCACAATATCGCAACGTCTAAAGACCTTGGATCAGAAAATGACCTCACCGTCAGGACTGTATCAAAGCCAGGTACACTGTGAAATATAAAAGTGAGTTTATTAAAAGAATGATCTTTGCTTAAAATTCTTACAACTGACAATTATTAAGCTAACCATTTGCTATCACTAACAACGATTGCCCTACCAAGCTGAGAACTGCAGAAGTTTCCAGAAAGTACCAGACACAATGAAACCAACATTGAATCAAATAAGTGAAAGATCAACAGACTTCAGAAGGGGTGTGATACGTAATAGAAAACTATTTTTAAAACAGACAATTATATATCCTTTACATTGCATTACATTAAAATAACTGAAATACAAACAAAATAGACTTTAATGAAAGCCATATATGATCTGCCCTTAATTTTAAAAGATATATAATATTTGATGTATCATATACAAAATATACTTTTTTTAATAGTGCAAATGCCCAGGCTGTAGCGTGTAGATTACTTTCACACACAGTTTTATGCATTTTAGAACAGACTGGTTAATCTTCACAGTACCTTACGAGGGACCAAAGCCTAAACCCATTACAAAAATATACTTCAAAAAATAAGTACTTTTGTCTGTAGGTTCTATAAACAGCTGCTCATAAATACTTCCATTTTCCGCTTTGGTCACTATTGTACTTTAAAAAAAAAAAAAAAAAAAAAAAAAAATCCCTCCCCCAATTTGTGTTTGTACAACTTGTACGCCAAAAAGTTTTCGTTAGGCTTGAGTATTTACAGCAATTTACAAGTCAGTTTCGTTTGTTTAAAATCATTTCCTGCAAAGAATAATCTTTTCAGAATGGCAGAACATCCAAGATTCCATAAACTGGACTAAAATCAGCACTCCCACCACTAAGAGCATTTCACAATATGTTAAAATTGACAGTCTGTTTTTTCCCCAAAATGAGAAAAAATGCCTATGTAGTTTTTTCTTTTAATTTTAATTGCAGTCCTATTAGCATATCATCAGTTCATTGCTGGTCTTTGCCCCACTAAGACAGGCATCTTCCTGCTAGACAAACACACCCTGACACTGTATGTGAAAGTAACCACACAGATGCAAGAACAGAAGAACTGCGTAGTGAAGCAGAAGTTAGTTAAAGCGTCAGCGCAACCGGGGCAGAAATACTGCTTCCATTTTCTGCGTGCTTGCTGGGTACATTCCAGCGTCACAAAAAAAAAAAAACAATTTCCCAAAAAAGCACATCTTTTACACGCCAGCAGACATGGTTCGTTCCCCTGTATTTAAACATGTGGTCCCACTGGGATGAAACTGGGTGGGAGGGGAAGCCTATGTTGTCAGCTGGGGAGCCTGGTCAGTGCCACTGACCAGCACAGGGTGGCTGAAGGCCGGCTAGCATGTAGCATTTAGCTGCATTAGGCTATTATCAAGTTAACCGGGGGGGGGTAACGTTCAGTTCACCCATGAAGGTCGCCTTACTAAATATTTATTACAGTCCCAAACTCAAGGGCTCCGATTATACACCATTTTACCTTCTTTTAAAAAATTATATTCATCCATTTATCTACATTTTATATAGTAGTAACAAAACAGTATGGCACAAAAAATACCCCCCCCCCCCCCAAAAAAAAAAGAAATAAATCACTTTATATTAGAAAAAAGACCTTTCCTTACTTATTATGTGAAGTCCAAATGCACGACTTCACCTCACACTAGGGGCACAGAAAAAGCCACTCACACTCTGCGGATAAGTGCATTAGCTTAAAGCTGCAGGTCAAGCTGCAGCCCCCCCCCCCTGATTGTCATCCGCTCCCCCCCCCTCCCCCCTCCCCAAAGCACGCAGACACAAACCTGCACACACTCAAAATCATGGATATGTACATTATTAGCCGATCTGACACGGTCAGGGCATTTCAGATCTCCCACGTCACCCTCTTCACTGTCTGTTACGTTAATCTGTGAGTCCACCCCTCTCCTCCTGCTTTAATACCTATGCTAAACCACCATTACACTTCACCAATAACACATAATGTATCACAGCCGGAAAATCAGAGGCAGCAAGACTGGGAAATGATCAGAACGTGTGGCTAACTGGCATAATTAGATTACATACAACCTGACAGGCCACTTCTGTACCTCGACTCGGAAAATGAAACAGACAGACAGGATCAGACATGGACGGGGTGCATTTTAATAACATTTATACGTTTAGTGCCTTTAGAAAGTATTCACAGCCCTCTTTCACATTTTGTATTTTTACAACTGGATGCATTTGGTGCATTTAAATGTTTTTTTTCCCCCTCCTGTGACATATAAAACGACTTTGAGGTTGACTAACAAAAACTACTTTAAAGAAAATGTGATTATTTTTTTCTCAGTGAATAAAAAAAAAATCACAAATTTTGTGACTTTCGAAAGGCCAGTATCACGGAGCCCATAAACCAGTCAACACGTTCCCTCGCTGGAAATCGTGGTGGTGATTATGGCCGATTTGAACTATTATTGTTACCGGTAGATCAAAAGGCCCGCTTTAGTTGAAAATGATCCGATGATCTGCAATGGAAACACACCAGAAGCCAAATGTGACACTGGAGCAGCTTAAAAACACGAGAACGGCGTACGGCGGCCAAGAAACCGCAACGTCACCGTCCACAGCCATTCAACCAGCAGGCAGGGAAAACAGGCAAGTACCGCACAACCTGGAAAAGCAGAAGCTTGCGTCGGCCATCGGCTCTGTGCCGCCACTGGTATTCCTACCAAGCCTGTGAACAAGAAACTCTCTTATCTAACCAAGCGACGCCGATTCATTCTTCTGATTAAGTGCTTTCTCTCTCGCTTTCCACACACAACTGTAAAAACCACCACTGAAAAAAATCTACTTAAATCCAAAAGCGCGAAAACATTTAAGCCCATCAAATTGTCACGGTGGCGGAGGGGGGGAGTCCTTCCTACAGGCCCTGTACAGCATTACCCAGAAGTCTCTTGTGCACCATTCAAAAAAATTCACTGAGCTGCCCACCGTGGGGGAAACAAATTAAATTTAAGTAGTAAGAAACTGCCAGTGTAATATAAAACACCACAGAAGGTATGAAGTTCAACCATGTAGGAAAAATACTTCCGGAGGAGAGACAGCGGGGAAAAAAAAGCTTTGTAGTCTACATTTTAGAGAGAGAAAAAAAGGCACGTTCCCCTTTCTCATATAGGTCTGTAAACATCTTGGTGGTCTGCATGCGCATCAGCTTTTGAACACTATACAACATTCCTCTCTTTGATTAAAGTAAAATCGGATTTTTTAATTAACCTCTATGTTTATGTGCAAGAAACTGGCAAGCAAAAAAGATACAATGAAGCTGTGTGTGTTGACGACGGACTCGTTTTCCCTGTCCTGACCCTCGCACGAGTGCCTTTGCCGCACGAGTGCCTTTGCCGCACGAGTGCCCGCTCACTGCTTGTGGAAGAGTAGTGGCTTCACACTGCCGGCTTTGAACTTGGGCAGTTGATTGCTGATGATCTCGGCCAGCATCTCCGGGAATTCCACGCTGAGGGACTTGTTCACGAACGTGTAGAAGCAGAAGTTGAGCAGCCCTCCCACCATCTGCAGAAAAGGCACAGACCTGCCATTCAGACTCCTCGAGTTACGGAGCCGACGAGCACCCGGTCGCCGAGGGCTGACCAGCACGACGTCGGATCGACAGCGCTCGTGTGATAGTGGAGTCGCAACCCTGACTCGATCGCTGAGGCTCACCTCCTGCATGGAGTCCAGAAGCTTGGTGAGCTGGTAGAACCTCTGCCAGTTCTGGGTGGAGCTCTCCTCGCGTTTAACGATGGCCTTACCCAGCTCCTTGATGTAGGACATTCGGATCTCGTCGAACACGGCCTGGCTCTTCAGTCCATCCTTCGGTACTGTGCATTCAAAAGTGCGGGAAACGTCAAGCGGCAAGCTGTGCATTACAAACACTCCAATACAGCTGGAGAAGCTCGTTTAAATACTCCACGGCAGTGCAGCACAGCACTGTACAAACGTCAGAGTACAAAGAAACTCAATCGCGTACATAACTAAAAGTGCAGTGTTGCTTTATTTGTGCTTTAATTACTTCTGTAATAATTACACTGGGTTGGTTTGTTTGTTTTTGGGGTTAAAAATTACGAAACCAGAGCGAGAGCAGCAGACAGTTTACCTCACCAAATAAATGACTAAGATGCTGAGCTCTCCAATAAAGAGTTAGAAATCCTATAAAAAAAAATTAAAAAAAAAAAAATCACATGCTGATGATCCTTTGAGGGTTGCCAGGTTTGCCGAAGCTGTGCTATGCGGTAAACGCAGTGCTTCCGACCTCCACGCCTCCAAATCCCCAAACGCACACAAACACACCTTCCTCTCTGAAAAAGTTTTCACCGCCGCAACCAAAGCAGAAACCACAGGTTATGTTAATACATTCCAGGGAGAGTTCTCATCCCTTCAGCTTTGTTTGAAGTGTGTCGCCCTTGGATACCAGCTGTGGCTCGCTGGCACTCAAACTACAAACGGCTGTGTTGGAGCGAAGCTGAAGCGGTAAACGGCAGCCCCCCCAACCCCCCACTCCCAATGCCTGGATCAGTCCAGCGTCTCAAGTCTCAGACCACAAGACACAGTGGCTGAAATCTGAAGACAGGCTCATATATGTATTCCTATCGTCTTAACATCAAGTAGTAAAAGGATTACTAAACACTCCTACTTATCCTCCAGCAAACCACCCTAACCGAATACTATTATTTAAGCGTAAAAAAAAGGTGACTGTCGACAAACCACAGCATATATCGCCGTCTACATTTTCCGCTCTTCTTCATTTAACCCATATTAGACATTGTGCGTGTGGGTAGGACATCGCTCGGGGTACCTCAGTGGTACCTTGCTGGTTTGGGACTTGAACCAGCAACCTTCTGATCACGAGCACACCTCCCTAACCGTTATGCCTCCACACCACTAATAAAGGCCTGCGACTGCGATCCAGAGCAGAATGAGCAGACACCACTTTCCGCTACACTGTATCCCTGTGGTTTCTCCTCCCGTTTCAGTAGCGAGTGAATAAAGTTTTATACCAGCTAAAGCGCAATGTGGCGGGAAGTAGGGAGCATCACCCTGTGAGTGACACCATCCATCTGAATCCTTAGTCCTCAATCCTGGATACGAGTAGCACTGCATGGCTCAGTGGGTAACAGTCACCTCACGCCTTCGGGGTTGTTGGTTCGAATCCCACACCCACTGTGAAGCTCTTCACATGTCACGAGTGCTTCCACCCGCTGTCTACAGACATGCAGTTAGACTGGCATCCTGGCCAGGGTGTGCCCCCTGCCACCTAGGATAGGTTCCAGGCCCTTCTGCCCAGGTGTGCCCCATGCCGCCTAGGATAGGTTCCAGGCCCTTCTGCCCAGGTGTGCCCCCTGCCACCTAGGATAGGTTCCAGGCCCTTCTGCCCAGGTGTGCCCCCTGCCACCCAGGATAGGCTCCAGGCCCTTCTGTCCCCTACGGTCTCTGTGCCCAGGATTCGATCCTACTGAGCTCGCATCGCCGCCTGACCGTCCCTCCTGGCGTGTGGCCTCACCCGTGCTGAGCAGCAGGAGAACCTTCATGCACAGGTACTCGTCATAGGACACCTGGAGGCGCACAAACTCGTTGGAGATCTTCAGCATCTGCTCACACTGGTCCGTCATGTAAGGAAGCTTCATGCGTTCCCTGAGGAGAGGCAAGAGAAAGAGCTGACACAAATACAGAGCGGCGAACTCAGCTGTGAAGACATTTACATTTTACTCATTAACCCGCCGCCTGCTCCAGACCAGCCTCCATAACACACACAATACCTCAGTAACAGCGTATTCATTACAGCCACCATTGTAGAGCACAGACTGTAGAAATGGCTTCATTTTAACATTTCACATCAACCGAAAGCAGCCTTGAAAGGGATGTCAGGCTTCGAGTCAGAAGCCCGCGGCGCCGCGACTCACCTGCTGATGACGAGGTCGGGAGCGAAGCAGAGCATGCTGCCATTGGCCTGCTCATAGGACCTCCATCCCAGGCCGAAGGACATGAGGAAGAGCCAGGAGTACTGGAGCAGGGTCATCTGGTCGTCCAGGTGCAGGTTCCGAAAGCCTGGGGATGAGTGCAGCCGTCAGCAAGCGAGCCGCCAAGCACCAGAACCTGCAGCCCGGTATGGGCAGCAAGCTGTGGGTTGGGGGGCACGGATACCCAGGCGGATTCAGGGGGCCCCAACACTTACACGGGCCCTTGAATGAAAATTTTAAATAACTGGGGGTGTCCCAAGGTGATAAAATTATCTATGCCCCTGGTTGTGGGGTCATATACAGTCGATACAGTTTTTTCTGTGAAGAAAAAAAAGTTAACAGCAGAGGGATTTATTCACAAAGATGCAGAAACGGAAATCCAGATTCTTCCAGAAAAGTCCATCGGAGTTTACATAAAAAAAAAAAAACACTTTCATTTTGCAGACCGATAAAAGCAGACAGCAGTGGAACGGCCTGAATATATTTATTCAGCTTGAAATCCAAAGGTTATAACCAGACATGTATATAACTGGTGTGCAAGTACACATTCACCTTTAAATATGATACGTGTGAATGCGTACTTGTGCAGCAGATATGTGCATCCCTGTCTAAAACAAAGTATCACGAAAACTGACAAAAAGCAGTGGCAGTCCAAAGACATGCCCCGTGTGTCTGCATGGGGGCGCCACTGGGGAGCAGATGTTTCAGCCAACTGTGACAGCGATTATTCTGTCAGCCCCTTTTAATGATTTCGGTTTGTTGTAGATATACAGCTGCAAAGAAGCGTGAAACGCCCTTGAATCATCATCACCGGTTGGCTTTCAACCGTTTAAAAGCTCCCACTGTATTGGTGTCCCGCCGCGAAACGCCAGGCCCCCGGCCCCCCTCAAACCGCTCCATTCTGCTGTGTCCGTCTCTGCCTTTCTGTTCACAACCTTGACGGCAGCGGAGGCCGGCACTCACCCGGAAGGGCCTTGGCCCACTTGACGGCCGAGACGACCTGCCGCCCGCCCAGCCGGTTGAGGGTGGTCATCAGCCGGGTGGAGGTGTCGGGGATGGTGCTGTCGTAGCCGGAGTAGATGGTCTCGGGTTCGATGGCCCGCAGCAGGGACAGCATGGTGGGGGCCAACTGAGGCATGGACTTGGGCACCAGGGCCTGAGTCCATTCTTCCGGCACCGGCGGGGCAGAGTCCACTGAGGGGCGCTGCCCTTTGAGTCGGATCAGCTTCTTGGTCTTCCTCGCTGAGATGGGAGAGTTACGTTTTTGGCGCGGCTCAGAGTGACGTAAAGATTAATGCTCTACAGATGCGTCTTTGTTCGGCGGACGTTCTTAAAAAGCACAATTCCCAACGCAGTTGCCCCAAAGCACTTAACATATTCATACAACGGCACAGACGCACAAAAAGTATCTTGTATCTGCACAGACAATGGATCCATAGATTTAACGAGACATTTTCCAAACCGGGCGAGTTCCACAGCTGCTAGAGAAAGACTCAACCGCTTGCACCATGACTGTGCTCGACGCTCGTCTAGTCCCATTAAAAAAAAAAAAATCTGCTCAGACCTAATTCACGTCATTTACAGCATTCCACGGCCTCAAAGACCCATAAACACTCTGCAAGCTCATAAATGCATACAGAGGTGGTGGGTCTTGGTGCTTATTATGACATAGACCATAAACATACCCCTAATGCACAGGGCTCTTTGGTCCATAATGAGGCGGCCCTGGATTATTCCCGCGGTTCTCGCGCAGGTGTGATCACATGCCTACAAGGCATCTCGCTGCCTACAGGTGTCTCACGCAGCTGCAAGACGCTGACTGCCAGCCGCCAGGAATACGCTGCTTTTCATTCAGCTCGAGCCCTCCTCCTCAGCACAGGGGGGTGGGGGCTTAAAAAGGTTCCCACTTTCACTATGAGGCCCGGCTGTCAGGAGAACCTGAAAAGGCACGACATCAGCCGGAAGCGGAAAGTTGCGGCCCAGGCGTTCACCCCGCTGCCAAATCCATGTTAAGGACGACGGCTCGAGTCACGAGATCTTTAATGGGTGATAAAAGCAGTTTCCATTGTCAAAACCATGCGGGAAAAAATAATTTGATTTTAGATGCAATAGTACATCTATTCAATGCTAATCCGTGACACGCGTGACAGAAATGATTCCGATTGAACGTGATATTGCTTGAATGGGTTGTCTTTTCAACGTTAAAAGTTTGGAATCCTTTTACGCGTTAAAATGTATTCTATAAAATACATCTGGTTGCAAGTCAAAAGCGTAAAAAAAAGCGTAAAAGCATCACGTTTTTCGATCTGCAATACAGCAAGGACAAGTTGTAAACACCACAGCCTCCTTTGCTTTCATTTTTCCCCCCCTCTTCCAGACAGGTTTCTATGGCAACTTAGTCTTCCTGGTTGAGTTCAATGTTGATTCGTCTTTATTGATTGAGTGTTTTTCTGTTCTCTCTAGTCTGTGCTAATAGAATTCGAAAAGCTTTTCGCTGGTACTAATGACACAGCGGCACATTGGGTCAATTTTACCGAGCGGGCACCTTATGAACACCTGTCAGTTAAAGCTATTAACCTTCACGTGTGCAGCTACATTAAATTGTCCCGGCGATTGGACAGGATAAACCTAAAAACACTCTTGGGTCCCGATTTCCAAAATGGTGGTGAAATAGATTTTTTGAGAATCATCCGCTGATCAGTTCTCCACGTTTTTCGCCCCGAACATCGGCGAGCAGGAAGACGTCCGACTTTGAGTCTCATCACCATCAACGGCCACTATGCATTTTATGCCAACGCGAGCAGGGAGCGGCTGACATTTTCCGTCATTTAGCAAAAAGCTTTTATCCAAAAGCACCATGTAAGTGTAGATCAGAGAGCTGGTTTAAGGGCCCAGCAGAGATACGACTCTTCCTCCTTCCGTGGGATCTGAACCTGAACCATAACCCTGAAAAATCCAGACATGATCACTGTAACGCATCCGGAATCATTACGACACTGAATAAAACCAGATTCCCCCCCCGCTGCTAATGCTGCCCCTAACATTCAGCAGATCTGTCGACTCACAGAAACATTCGCACTTTGCTCAGCAGCCCTGTCACTTCCCTTCACCGTCACTCTCCGGTGTATTAGAGGCGGGTCATTCCGGAAACACGGGGGAGCCTCTGAAGCCGGCGTGATGGACGCACCTCCCCGCTCCGCCTGGGACACCCAGGCCCTCAGCCGGCTCCCCCGCTCCCCTGACATGCTCTGATGAGCTGCCGTTCTCCTCAGCGAGGACGAGGACCCGGGGCCGGAGACCTCAGAGCGTCGCGGAGGTTACTGGGAGAGAGATACGGGTGTGGAACGCTAGATACCGTCTCTCCGTCTCTCCTTCCGGGCGCCACAGACATCATGTGTAATAAGAAACGATAGAGGATTCATTGTCTATCTATCTGCCATTTGCAGAAGTACGACTACAGGTACCTTGAGATTCTTGGGGGTCACAACAAAGCGTCAGCCAACATGTGGGGGCTCTGGTGCTTGGGGTTAAGGACCTTGCTGTTGGGCCAATGACACGCTACTGTTTTCCCAAGGCTGGGGCTCAGGCATAGATTCTTGCTGCTCACCATCAAGCGTGTCTGTTAATTATACAGATTTATTCAAGGGCCTGTATAAGCGCCGGTCCCCCTGAATCTTCCAGGGTAACCACGCACGCTCTGCGGGCCCTGCGGCCCAGCCCACACCTCGCTGCAGATCCAGCCGGCTTAGGATTTGCCTACCGAGGGCTGTGCAGCTGCAGGTATTCTATGGTACATGACATAGCAACGGAGCTCAGGATCCTGCACAGGCACGGTGGACCCCGTGACATCACCGCCACCGTGTGACTCGAGTGGCCAATCCACCGCCACCGTGTGACTCGAGTGGCCAATCCACCGCCACCGTGTGACTCGAGTGGCCAATCCAGAATGGCTCCCTGTAGTCACTGTAGATACCTCCGCTAGACAGATGATGTCTTACACAAATATACTATACCGTTACTATTGTTTCGCTGACGACCAAATGGGGGCCAGATTTAAACTCGGACCAACTCAACAACGTGTCACGTCTTTGCACTTCAGAAAATGTAACTTCGGATATATTTACAACGTGTGCATGACCTTTATATAATATTTATCATATAATGTTAGAATGCATGGAGGAGGGGCAGCCAGTCAGCCTTTGACCTCCATATGAAATGTTTGGTTCATCTTCTGGAATTCCCTCCCATCATTCACCAACTCGTATCTATGACCTAATAATGTCTTGCCACGCACGCTAGTTAAATGCCTTGGGGCCACCGTCTTGTGAAAGGAGCTATATAAAAAAAAAACACAGAACATAGATAAAAACGAAAAGCATGAGCATGAACGCGGACAGGAGGCGGCCCTGCGGGGACAGAATGACGGGTTCACCTTCTAGGTTCATGCCGGCCTGCAGACATTTCCGGAAGCGGCACGCTGGACAGTTCTTCCTGCGGATCTTGTCAATGATGCAGTCGTTCCTCCCCGCGCACAGATAATTGTGTTGCCCTGAGAAGAAGGAGGCAGAGATATCATGGCTCAGGGAGGGGGGCTCTCCCGCAGTGGGGGGGGGGGTCCTGACACATCATACCATTGTTCTCATCTTCACAGTAAAGGGTGAAAAGGAAAACTCACGAGGTCCGAGGTCAGAGAGCTCATTCAAAGTAAACATATTTCTCCTGGCACAGAGGCAGGTGAATGTGAGTCATGCGGCGCTCCTGTTCACGTGAGAAGTGATGACCAGCGAAAAAACACGAGTGAAAAAAAACGTGCTCAAGGAAGAACTCGTGAACAGAGCGAAAACGGCTGCGAACAACAGCACCGATCTAATTCTGATTAATTCAGATTTGTAAATTCGAATTTTTAAAGTCAAGTTGATGAAAACAAAGGAATCACTCACTGGAATACAGCTTAAGAAAAACTCTCACTGCCGCCATTCGGTACACAAACCCCTCCAAGAAGTAACTGCCAGTTCCAGAGCAACCAGCTCTCCCACTGGTCCCAGCTCACTCCCCCAGGGTGGCGAAAACCACCCTACGCATCACCGCTTCTGGAACCGAATCTGAGCGAATACCTTCACCGTGACTAACAATCCCACCATTCCCAGAACACAAAAACAAAATAAAGAAGAAAAAGCTTCCAGGCAGGGAAAGTGTCAAAATAGAAGCCGCAACCCTCCCACAGTTAGACCCCTGGCACCTGCCGCTGCCTGACAATCGAAGGCTCCCGGGGGACACCGATTCCCCAGCAACTTCTGCTCTGCATCCGTCCTCCACTGCGTGTCTTTCTGCGGTGACCGTGGGGTACGGTGCCCGGCTCCTTGCGAGTACAGAACCCCGTCGGTCAGCGATCGATACTCGCGAAGGCTCCCCAAAGAGCCCCCTCTCGGCACACGCTCTGTCCTCCGGAGGGGAGGGACACACTTTTCCGCCTCATTGTCTATTTCCGACCACAGGATCGTTTAGGGTGCAATTAAGTAAACGACCAGTGATGTGTCTCCAGAATAACAAAAGAGGCTGGCTGACATCTCTGTGACATTATAACATGCTTGGGCCACACTGAGCTTCGTTTCGTCCGCATTCCGAGTTACTGCATGTGTACGAAAAAAATCCAATCGAGAACGTTAAATGGACCAGAGTATTCAAAGCAGGTTTATGTTCATGCAAAATGCTACATAAAAACAATAAGCCTTTAAAGCTGCACAAAACTGCCCCCCCCCCCAAATACATTACAACAGATAGCAAGTTCCCTTTATAGCACAACAATATGATTTATCCTTTTGGCTCATATTTGTTTCACAGCCATAAAGTTCAACTGGAGGAAATGACAAGACCACATACTGCCGTCATCTAGTACGTTATCTGTCATATAATTAACGCTTCAACTGCCATAACGCATATTACAAAAACAAATTATTGTCTTAAAAAAAAAAAAACAACTACAGCGTGCAGCTGTGATTACCAGAGAGCCAGGATCTTGGAGCTCTGCACAGCTGGCTAATTTGAACAGACCGTGAAGGCTCTATATTTTTCGCCTTGCCATCCCCCCAGCAAACCCCAGGATGAAGGATGGCCCCATATACCTCACAGAGGGCAGATGCACAATCGCTCAGTCATACCAGGGAAGGAGCGAGCAGCCAGGGACCCAGAACCACCCAAAAAGTGAGGAAAACTTCAGTGAAAGATTCAAAGACAGGAAAGGCAAGGTGCGAACCATAAGGGATTTAGGACATTTCTCTTACTATCATTCCTCAGCCAGTCATTTCTCAGCTATCATTCACCCATCCATCCATTCATTCTTCTTCCAACCGCTTTCTCTGTCCGTGGTTGATGAGCGGCCCAAGTGTAACCCAGTCAGCAGAGGGCACAACGCTGGGGTAACCCCCTCGACGGGACACCGGTTCATCAATTTCGCGAAATTAGCGATGTAGCCTAAGCGCTCGTCCATGGACCACAGCAGAAAGCCTGTGTAATGAAAGGGAGGACATGCAGACTGCGCACACACACACTGTGGAGGGTGGCATTCCAACGCCCATCACTGGAGGAGAGGCAACAGCGCCCCCCAGAGGGCCACCCTATAACTACCAGGATTATCAATTTTACTCATGCCAAAATCGAACGAACGCTTTAACCTAAGTAGGCCTGCTGCTATCTGTGCGATGCTTATTAGGATTAGCTACAGAAAGTGCATCTGTCTTCGGTCAGAGATGGTCAAAATCAGGCTGAACACCCAAGCTGAAGCAATTATCCCGCCGCTTTTCACGTGCGGCTCAAGACGGACCGCATTTGCCTTTTGTTCGGGAGCCGGAGTGCGTGCGAACAAACGAACAAACGAACAAACGAGAGCAGAACTGGAAAAACATATCGCTATGGATACCAGGGTGTCCAGCTACACCCACCCAAGTATTTTCACGATTTAAATCTATCAAAATGGTTATTTCTGGCGATCGAGCAGCCAGCACCTCGCAGAACCCAGCAGCCGATTTCAGATAAAATAGTCCTGCAAATTTTCAGGGAGCAATTCTCCAAGATTTCTACCTTCTGCACTGGCTCAACGTCTAGATTCAACTTTGAAGGGTGTCCTTCTGCACATGAATCACCGGTTCATATGTTAATCTGACAGCCCGGTTAGAGCCTAGTTCCGTATACGCCGGCAGCGAGTTATATCTTAGATCGAGCTCTAACATACGAAAAACCGGACGCCGAAACACACGGTCAATAAGCAGCACATTGGCTTGTTCTTTTGTGCAAAGTGATAAAGCACAGGGACACAGGGAAGGCTGCGTCATCGGTTTCATTAGTTCACGTGAGTGATAATTGTGATGCACAAATCTTATCTGCAGAGTTATCTAATAAAGGTATATTATAGTAAAATATTTACCATCAGTGTTTTGTCGTGCTCTCCATCCTTCACCAAAGCGAGAACACCCGGAGGATGGGGAAGAAAAACAAAAATGACATACAATATTTTAGTGCTGACATTGCTCAGATTAACAGCTTTTATAGAGCTTTAAAATGAAAATAGCCTTTTAATTATCAACACATTACTCAATACGTATCTTTGGTATCGGCTCAAGTGATTTGCAATCATTCGCTTTCTTTGCAAACTGTCAGAATGGCATTATTTAAATAGGCATAGGTTTAACACAAACAGAAAAACTGACAAATCTCAAGGTCCTTTTTTTCCCTCTCCTCTCCAAGGTTGCTTGGCGAAGGCCCATCAAGATTTCAGCCGTCGCCGACCAAAACGGGTAAATTCAATACGCTTTCATGCCACAGTAAAATCAGGCTGACATCCTTAGCTATTTTTAGAAACGAACACCAGCCTAATAAACAGGTCATTAGTGGCGCTGGCTATTTGCGAGGGTTCGGCCAAACCATTCGTTCGCAATGCATGCTAGTTTACCTCCAACATATACAGCTTGGCAGTTTGCAGATGAGGGTTTAAAAAAAGCTCACATTTAAATTATCACCGTTTACACTGTAAAAATAAATTTGATGGTAAATTTCATTACAGTTCAAAATAAATTGAAACAATGTAGCTCGTGAAATGAATGAATGTAACGCTCTTAAAGTTATACTGACTGAGAAATTGATGGATTAGTCACACTTCATCTGACCCCCATTCAATAGGCCTTCAGTTTCAAACAACAGTCGGACGATATCCCTGAGGGCCCAACAGGCCCCCCCCCCACTACGCTGACTTCACTGACATGACTCTTAGCCCCCCAAAAGCAGCGGGCATCCCTGCAATCGACCATAACTCAGCTACATCCTATTAAAAATCTAAGGGCTTATAGGTCAAGGGGATTCTGCTTGCGACGTCTCCATTTCTTAACGCCACGATTCCCTGTTCACTGCCTGAAAGCTCCACAACAGAAGTAATATAACATTTCTGCCTGTAGATGGCACTGCACTGGGAAAGACCGCTTGACTGCGCCACGGAAAACAGCGATCACGATCACCGATCTAAAACGGCAAATTACATACGACAAAGATCAATCACACGAAATTTATGCCCGTGGGACTGAGCTGAAAATGTGAAAAGAAAAATCCAGCGATACATTTCTTTCTATATACCGCAAACAAAGTATTTGCAAGCTTAAAACACCAGCTTTCACAGTCATCAATAATCGAAAGCAAAACACTGTAGAAAAAAATGTCTTCTCACATTTTGAATACAGGCATTGTAATTAAAGCACAATGATAAATTATTTGGCAATTAATGGTAAAATTAGCTTATAAATGAGATCCACTGAAAGCCTCGCAAGCGAACGGCTAAAGCTCGGTTCCCGCCATTTCTGATTGCAGTTAAATTTTAAACGGGTGCAAATGATTACTAAGCAAATGTTAATCTGCAATTAAATGTCAATCGATGTCAAGATTAGCGGTTACCTGTGATTCACACTGAGGAAGAACACACTGTTACTCTGTTGATGTGTGACTTGTATATGGCCACAGTGGGAAATCATCAGCAGACGTTTCCACATTATACTCACCTTCAACGGCTCTTTTGAAGAAAACCTTGCAGCTGCCGCATGTCAAGACGCCATAGTGACATCCCGAGGCTTCATCGGAACATACCAAGCAGGTTTTGTGGGTTGAACCACTGGCCTTTGCGGGGGTGACTGGTGCTGAATTGCTGGCTTCAGGTCTTCCTGAAGAGCTACATGAAAACGATTAACACAGCAATCAAAAATATGTCCGGCGACTCCCTCATTTTTATCAGCCTTACAGGCATGCACATGGTATATGAACTGTAGCAGGGTAACAAAGATCAACTGGAGTTTATCAAACTTATCAGAAAAGGCAGTAGATAGCCATCATGCTGCAGTCAACAGAGCGCGAGCATTTTAACCACAGATGGTACCAATTCAAACAACAGCAAGAGATTCTAGGCAAAAGGCCTCCAGATTTTATAAGTCAAAGCTTTCTTTAAACCAAGCAATAAAAGTTCTGGAAAGTTCAACATCACCAAATTTTTCTGAAGTGATAAACTGTCATCAGTCTTTTTCCCAAAAAAACATTACTAGAACTAAGAATCTAGTAGGTTGGCGAGAACATAAAAAAAATAATAATATAATCCTAAATCGTCCTTTTTTGTCCTCTCGCAATGTTTTACCAATAATATTGATAGGCTTTCCGTGTGAAGTCTGCCCTTTTGCACTGAAAGCACCCAACTAGGTGCGGGTAGAGGTCTGTGCCTCAGTCCAGAAGGTTGTTGGTTCAAATCCCAAGCCTAGATGAGGGATACTACCACTGGGCCCTTGAGCAAGGCTCCAACCGCTCCAGGGAGACTGTCTGACCCTGCCCACTGTCCCCCTGCTTTCTCATCTATATGTTTCTTTAGACATGTTTAAAGAGTCTCCTACATACCGGGAAAAATATACAAATGTGATGGAGTGAAACCAGCAGATTTAAATGTTTGTTTGCTTTTCTACAAAATGGACTGCAGGGAGATCCTCAGTATGAAGCTTCAGCAAATATCTGTAGAGCAGAAGGCTAAAAGAAGCGCTCCTGGTATACGGGAAATACCTACTGGGCGGCGTTTGCCTTTCGAAGCCTTATACTCCCCCCCCCCCCGCGGCCCACACTTCCAGCCCATGTGCTAACTGGTACGGCGATCACACCACCTACACACTGTGGGCACCAGCCACGAAAACGGCATCTTCATCTATTTATTCATCCATTACCAGACCCTGATGCCAATAACGGTCTGGTTAAAAAGCCACTACTTGTGGGTTGAATTATCTGCAGAGCTCCCTTCAGAGAGAGACTGCGCAAGGACACTTCTTATGGGGGAATTTAATGCTGACACGCACAGACACAAAATGCTAGCATTCCACCATGGATACTTTAAAGTGTAATGAATATTTAAAAATTATAAAAAATAAAAAAAAAAACACAGAGTGATAAATATACAGATGTCATACAGATGCTAGTTATTGCTGTGTTGGATTTTAAAATTGATAAACGGCCGTTATTTTACCACAACCTGCCACTGCTTCAGGTCACTGCAAAAATACATGTAACACGAAGGGTGTCGACCAAATCACGGGAATAACTGATGCATCTCCCCTGAGACACACAGATGTGGGGCTTTAGCTTGCCCTTTTTCCCTTCCTCTCTCCCGTTCTCCCCTTTGGTGGACACGGAAAAGGGGGGGGGGGGGTTATTGAGAAAGCAGCCCTTGTTTTCAAACTCGTGATGCAAGCAAGCACGCCGGAGAGGGCTATCCATACATAAAATACATCGATTATTATTTTGCCGTTTCGCAACACCCTTTATACCACGACTTGCCCGTTCTCACACCGAGACGTCACTGGAGCAACCAAAGGCTTGTACTGGACCTGCCTAAACATTTCCTCATTCATTTATACAATGTTTCAGTATGAAATGAACCAGCTGTGAATTCTGGAATTCTAGTAAAGCCTTAATTTTAACAGAAAATTTAATATCAATATAAAAGGCATTTTGTCTGCCTACATCTTCATAACCTTACAGGAACAGGTTTTATTTAGTTATTTATTTATTTATTTATTTTAAAAAACAAACCCCTTGGCCAGCATTATTTGCCAACCCAACACCACCGAAACTATGCCGCCTTTTCTGTTTAATGCAACAGTTTGAACATAAAATACCATTAGTCACGAGGCTTGCAAATCTGTGGCTACAAATGCCTCAGTAGGAAGTGACTCTCACAGCTCTGACTCGCAGGCTCACCTACACAATAGTGCAGTGAAGGATATTGTTTTTGTAGAAATTTGCTCTCGATGGACAAACCCTCAGTGGGAGTCTGGCGCTCTCAGAAAGTTTACCTGACATAATTAAAGTACATCTATGTCTCCCCTCAAACAATTACATCCCGGCTCAAAACAAAGTGTTTTATTACATTGCGCTTGTCGTTTTCTTTTTAAACAACAGAAAGGAACACCTCGGATCCTGCTTGCCCGTCTAGCTAATTCCCAAATCGCTTCCCTTTTCCCCAGCTGCCCAGGTAACCTCCTCTTCACTGAGAAAGTTAATCATGCCGTAGCGCCGATAGGGGCAGAACTGCAAGCGCAGTCGGCGGCCAAGAAAGAAAAGCGGCGGGGGAATAAAAGAAACGAGAGAAGGCAAAAAAAAGGAGAAACACTTACAGGTGGGAAAATATCAGACAACATTACTCCTACAACGGGTTTTTTTTAAATTAGAAGCAGCATGAGCAGCTACTATAGTCACATGACGATGTCACGTGACATAACAGTGGCTGAATAGCACTCTGCTTAGTATCCAGACTGCGGCACCCACACTAAGGATCTTCCTCAGGAAGCAACATGAAGGCAGGGAGCCCCAGGAGACTCAGCAGTGCTATCGCTGGAGAGCGGCTTAAATAGCTCTGGCTGTGAGTCTGCCGTCAGGTGCCTTTCCCCCTTCACCCGTTTTGAGAACCTATTCACCGCCGCGTTTTTATGACGTCTATTTGTGAAAGACCTGATCCGACGTTCCCATTGACCGTCAGTCACTTCTGAAGCTAAGATCTAATACATAAGTTGCAGTAAGCACTGTAAATATTTTTACTACCATCTAAGAACAGATCGATTTAAAGTTGTTTTCATATTCATTGTTAATTTATACCAGCATGTTACACAGGCATTAAAAACTACGTTGTAATAGTAATAAACAAAGGAACTACTTCACTGCAATTCCTCATGGTCAGTATGCTTGACATCTAGACATCCATTCCCTGGTTACATTCCAAAACCTTTTGTCTTTATTTTTGTTATACAGCGCCATTCAGTCAGTGTCTGTTCTTCACCACCATGTGCCTGGGATTCCTACAGGATGCCATGTCTTTTGTCTAGATCCTAAGGCTTCCCAAGATGTACATAACATTTCTCTAAGGGAACGCACTCTATTCCATCCCACTGGGAAAACGGCAACTTTTCAGGACAACACCAAAAAAAAAAAAAAAAAAAAAAGTGAGTTTCTGCAGAGCAGCTGGGGAGGAAGTCGTAAAGCTGAGAAATCGGTGTGCCAAAAAGGCTGCAATCGCGGCCGAGGTTTTGCGTGGCACGCATCTGTGTCAGGGCCTGTCCGTCAGGCGGGGGAAACTCAGTTGGGAAACTGCCCTTGGATTAACAGCCAGCGGTGGGCGATAGTCTAAGCATGTAAAGACATGCCGGTCAAGTCAGTGCATGCTGGTGAAACTTCAAAATGCCCACACTGCAGACTTATTAAGAAAACGAAGGGCAGAATGACAGCTATTCTCTCTACACCCCTTCAACTATCAGTGTGACAGATTCTTGGGTAAGGCTCTTTTTTGTGTAGTTATGTGATATCAACAAAGGGTGGCCAGGTGCCTAGCGAAGAAACAATTTAAAGGATTTAAAAAAAAAAAATAGCAACTCACTTCTTACAAGCACCATGCTACTTCGAAACCGCGGAAAAGGGGACGTGTGGACTGTCGGTCACGTCAAGCAGCTTTCCGGTCAGCGTATGCCGAAAAAGAGAGGGGCCACGGAAGGGCCACAGACCGAGGTGGGAAGTTAAGAAGACACAACAGTCACCAAAGAGATCTTGCCACGATGAACGACTGATAAGCTAAAGAAAAGAAAAGCCAATGGCTGATAGCATGGAGCCAGTATATAGATGTAATTGACTTTTCAAGCCTACAAACACTTTTTCGATGGAGAATGGTTAGCTGATCAGGACCATTTTTCTCATCCTATGAAATGAATCCTCATATGATCCTCATTGGCTCTGCAGATTGAAGGGCATTGCAATGACTACTTCAGCATGGGAAGCAGCCAAAATGCTGCCCTCTATAAAATGCACTATGATATACTGTAACACAGTAAAAGCAATGCACTCTCCTGGCATAAAACAATGCTTTAAAGATACAATAGTTTGTAGTACGAGGCATATGAAATATTCCTGCAGCCAGTAAATCAGTTTATGTCTTGACGTTCAATACGTAAAACTTGATTCTGATGTCATTTTGATAGCCAGGACAATGTATTTTTTCTTAATGTTTCCGCCTAAAACTATTTTATAAAGAACTCTACTCAAAAGTGAATTCAGCTTATGTTACATAATGGCTTTATTTCAGCAGTTATCCAGCTTGGCAGCAAACTATCAATAAAATGAATTAACTTTCCATCTCATTGGATGCAATTACTGGTACCCCCATGATACTGATTCATATATATATATATATATGTTTTGCAATTCATTCAGCTCTGTTCATCGCACTTCTCTAGCAGATCGTTTTATCAATATGTTCTGTGAGTGGCAGCGCAGTGGTTAAGGGTTGACCGTTGTGGTGTCACGGCCTCAGAGGAATAGGGTTGGGTCCAAGCCCAGCCTGAATAAATGTCTCCCCAGGGTACGTGTGGGTTATCTTCAAATCCTCTGACTTCCTCCCACAATCCAGAGGCAGGCCATCAAATCGACCCTAACCCATCCCGAACGTGTGTGTAGATCCTCTGATGAACTGGTTTCCAGCTCAAGAAGAACCCCTTACTGGAATCTCATCCGACAGTCACACTGCCGAAAACCGACCGATAAACACAACGCGAAGCTCAATAATATTTATCTTACGCCAAATCAACGCTTCTTTTCAGAACCTTAGTACAGCCATGTAACAGGAAAAATTAAACTGCGTTACATTAAGAAATATTTAGGTTAAACTTTATGACGGCGCCTCAAACTGTTCTGGGAAATAGTGTTCTTCGAAAGACCTCCAGAAAGATTATTCCGCTGTAAATATTAAATCTGGCCAAAATTCCCAGGGAAATGACCTGTATTTCAACCCAGATAATTGCCTAGTACATACACATAATTACATATATCTGTAATTATCAGACAACATAAGATGAAGCATAACAGAGACAGATATAGCAACACGACCTGTGGTCACACATTCATGGATTTAAGAGGGCCGTTAACGCGACTTACTTTACAGATTAAGTGTACTTGCTTCTGACGCTGAAATGTTAATAGACAAACAACAGGTAACATCAGGACATTAGTTAATTGCCCCATTTCTGTTTTCTGATTACTATTAATGTAGCATATCTGCTCTCACACATACCGCCATTAAAACACGCTACATTAAGTTATAATTATTGAGACGTTATCTCTGACTAGTTACCAAGCTGAGCAAAGAGTTTAAAAAAAAAATGTAGGGTTATAAATTTAACTGAGGTCACTGTACAAACCAAGCAAACCCACAAAATGAACCGATCGCATTCTTTTTTTTTTTTTAAACAAATATATATTTATAAGGCTAATTATTTTATTCACGCAAAAAGATAACTCCTAACATTAGCTAACCAAGCTGGTAACTGCACAGAGCAATAAAGCTACTTTCTATACAAGCTGTAACCAGACATAATCATAGCCGCCGCACCGCAACAGAACGTGAAGCTATTGACAAAGTATCACACGTATCAAGTGACGATCTACATTCTCTAGCTCTGCGCGATTTTCACCAAATGCACTATGAACGAAGCAGCATGGTAAAAATTGAATATTTCACTTGATAGTATTACCGACCTAACACAGGCCTATACATTACAGACCTAAATGTGTACCAGTGACCTTAAAAACATCTCGAAAAATAAACAGACTTGTTCTCGAAATTAAATGTTTAACCATGCATTTGTCCACTCCAGTACGGGGAGTGTGAGGCGTGAGACGGTGCACTGAAGGAGTGCAGAAGAGTAAGAGTAATACAGCAATACACACAGACCCCACATATCTTATGCTCCGACTGTCTAGGAGACCAGAGAATTGAAAAACCTTAGCAACAATTACATGCCTGAACGGAAAGGGCTGTAATTTACAAATTCTTGGATCGGCGCCACAGTTTACTGAAGGACATGCAACGGGGAGCAGAGCAAGGCCCAAAAGCAGCATGACCCAGCCCCTGTCGCCGGCCTCAGTGAGAGGCTAAAAGGGCAGGCTAACATTTAAGGATGAATACGCCAGCGACAGCTCACCCACTGCACAGTTTGTACGTCTTCCTGCCTCTGTTTTTTTTTTTTTATTAAAAAAATAATAATAAAACAAAACAAAACAAATCATCTTCCAACTGCAGGCGACACCCAGACTTGCATGCAAGAATACTGTGACACAGGTGACACCTCTAAGCTAATAACCATTTTATTCTCTTTCCAAATTAAACACAAAAGCAAAAGTAGGAAGTTCAGCAAAATCCATGTCGCAAGAAGCGTAAAATGAGGCCAAGTAGAATAACTGATATGGTTTTGTAGAATTTGAAAAGCAGGGGATAAAATTATTTGCAGGGATAGGAAACAGACTGCAGCGCTAAACGTCGTGAAGGGCGAGCGGCCAAGCATTACACGATGTGGTGAGATGCATTTTCCATTTTTAAAAAATGCATAAGCACATTGTACTGTAACTGGTATTTGGTGCATCTAAAAAATGTACAATATTTGCTGCAATTGAGGGAAGGCACACACAGACCAAATAAACAAACAAATTTAAAAATATGTACCTAACCAACTACGCCATTGTTATATTAAGAAACACATGACCACAGAAAATGCAAAAGATGGGGAAGATGAATCTCAATGTTGGAGAAAGTCCATTTTCAAAGTGTTATGGTGTCCTGAAGCTGCAGAACTCAATATGTCCTGGACACAAATGTTAATGTTTTAGTTTCAAGTTTTATTTATAACATGCACAGTTATACAAACCATATCTACCCAGTGAAATGCCTTCAGGTAGCGGGTAACTTTGTGAAAGAATCCAAGCACGTTTTACGGTCTGCATGAGAAACTGCTTAAACATTATGAGGAAATAATTGTCTTACAACCCCGTTTCCAAAAAAACTGTGACGCTGTGTAAAATGCGAATAAAAACAAAACACAATGATTTGCAAATCTTGTAAACCATATTTAACTGACAATAGAATAAAGACAACATATCAAAATGCTGAAACCAGCAAAATGTTTTATGACAATTATATGCTCATTTTGAATTTGATGCCAACAACACATTTTATGCAAGTTGAGTCTGGGGCAACAAAAGACCGGACAAGTTGGGCAATGCGAAAACAAAACACCTGGATGAATATCTCACAACTAATTAGATTAACTGGCGACAGGTCAGTAACATGATAATAATGAGTATAAAAAGAGCCTGCCAGAGAGGCAATGAAGATGGGGAGCAGTTCAGAACTCTGTGCAGTGAAAATGGGGAGAGGTTCAGAACTCTGTGCAGTGAAAATGGGGAGAGGTTCAGAACTCTGTCAAAGGCTGTATAAGCAAATAGTGCAATAGTTTAAAAATAATGCTCCTCAGCATAATATTGCAAAAAATTGTGAATTTCATTATCTGCGGAACATAATATTATTAAAAGATTCGGAGAATCTGGAGAAATCTCGTAAGTGCGTAAGGGACAAGGCCGAAAACCAATGCTGAATACCTGTGATCTTTGGGTTCTCAGTTTGCACTGCGTTAAAGACGGCACGATTCTACGGTGGGAAAAATGCTGCGTGGGCTCAGGAAAACTTCCGAAAACCACGGTCAGTGAACAGTCCATTGCTGCATCGACAAAGAAACCAAATCTAAACATGAACCAGAAACGTTGCCGACTTCTCTGGGCCTGAGCTCAATTTAACATGGGCTGTGGCAAAATGGAAAACTGTCCTGTGGTCTGCAGCATCAAGATAGGGCTGCCGCTAATGACTGCTGTTTTTTTATAGATTAATTTAATTTTTATTTTGACAACAGTAAACAGTATTAGATTTAAAAACAAACAAATACAGAAACAAATAAATATAACCTGCCATGGTAGTGCTTTAGAAAATGAACACCGGCTTTCCAGCACCATACTGATGTTACTTATGGCCACGATTCGATAAGTAGAACAGTAGTAAGTTTAGTATATTAATAAGAGGTGTATTGCAATGCCCAAAAGTTAGTAATCTGTATTAATATGGCGTATTCTTGCAACAGTTATGTTATATCATAGACGAGGTTAAACACAGTAAAAAAAAGACATTGGCACTGCTAATCGACATAGAATAAGGCCAGATTATAGCCTAAACATTTCCCCAAACACTTATTGAATGGAAATTCAAAGGAAGTGGGCAGACAAGATCATGGCTTTAATAATGAGGGCATTTAGCTGCGGGGAGGACAAAAGAAATTAAAAATCTCTCCATACTAATGGTAATTTAATAAACATGAATAGACAACACTTAGGGTGGTTTTGCCTATTCTGGCGATCTAGAATAGCACCTGTGAGTTTTGCCTATTCTGGCGATCTAGAATAGCACCTGTGAGTTTTGCCTATTCTGGCGGTCTAGAATAGCACCTGTGAGTTTTGCCTATTCTGGCGGTCTAGAATAGCACCTGTGAGTTTTCTCTTCAGGTGCTCTTGCATAGCACTGGTGCTGCGATGTTATGCCATTGAAACCATGCAGTGTACAAACTTTGTTCGGTGATACTTTAAACTACTGCTATAATTACATAGTGATGCTGAAGGAAAGAATTTGTTATGATAAATTTTAAATCGAAAAGGTAATTTCGCTAAAATAATTTTACAAAATATGCGGTGATTTAAAATATCGACGTAAACACATTTTAAGTGTTGACGCCATCGATTATGGTGAGTAAGGGTTTTTGGAAACCATGGACACCACGCTCTTTAGGTTATAGGAGAAGGACCATCCAGTTTAAAAGTTCAAAAGTCAGCATCTGTGATGGTATGGTGATGAACTGGTGTCCATGACTTGGGGACCTTGGCATTTCTGGGAAGGAACTATTAATGCTGAACAATACATACAGGTTTTGGAGCGACATGTGCAGTCATTCATAGAAACGCCCTTTTCAGAAAAAGGCCTTGTGTATTTCAGCAGGACAATACCAAACTGCTCTCTCACAATCTGCACGGATCACAACAGCATGGCTCTGTAGTAGAAGAGTCCAGGGACTAGACTGGCCTGCCTGCGGTCTTGACCCGTCACCCACTGAAAACGTTTGGTGCATCACAAAATGAAAAATACAAGAGAGACCCCAAACTGTTGAGCAGTTGAAATCCTACATTATGCAAGAATGGGACAGTTCAACTTCAAAACTCTAGTTACTGGTCCCCTCAATTCCCAAACACTTACAGAGTATTGTTAAAAGAAAAAGGTGACAGCACAGTGGTGAACATGCCCCATCCCAATTTCTTTGAAACATATGGCTGGCTTCAAATTAAACACACATGTCATAAAACAATAAAATTGCTCACTTTCGACATCTGACATGACTATTTTCAATGAAATGTGGATTAATATCATTTGTAAATCATAACATTCTGTTTTTATTTACATTTTACACAATGTCCCAACTTTTTGGAAATGGTTGTACAAAGGTAGCTGTGAATAATGTTGGTACCTTTGCCAGTTATCTATAGCTGCAGTTAAATCGGACATCAAACCACCCATTTGTTTCTGAGGTCAACAGGATAAATTTCTACAAAACCATCAGTTATTCTACTTGGCCTCATTTCATGTTTTTTGACATGCAGATTTTGCTAAACTTCCAAAGTTCCTTTGCTGAAAACATCGGGTCATGATTCAGCACAATGGCTCTCAGCGGCAGACGGATTTCTAAAATGGTGGGAGATTGTTAAGAAATTACTGGACAAGTTTTGGGTTGGCACACTGCCACGGGGGCCGAGGACAAAACGCTTTCATGAAGCATTCAAATACGATGATCAAAAGAGAATGAAGGAAATGACTAAATCATATGCAAAACCCTTCCAGAGACACCCGGTCTAGCACACGTCTCTCAAGCAGGCCATAGGATTATTCAAATATGCAAGGTGAATATAGGTCATAGTCATTTTAACCTTGAATAAGAGAGAAGATTTTGATTGCAGGAACACCGAACGGCATTTCTATATTTGTCGATGCGAGGCCCCATTCTGCTATGTAGGGCAGTGTGACTATTTTAACCATGACAAAGGCGATATACTCCGCGCGCTACCGTCACCGACCACCCATTGCAGTTCATTAATCCCATGGGCTTTGGAAAGCCAGTTAGACAACATTCTGTCACTGGTTAGCTTACAAGCTCACAGTAGCGTCACCACTCAAACTGCCAGTTTTCATTGTCAAGTAAAGAGCGCTTTATTGTCATACCATCCAAACACAGGTATACAGTGGCACAAAATAGCATCCCCCCCAGGATGACTGTGTGACATAAGACAATTATGGGGGGAGGGTTTTCACAATAGTCCAAAATAAAGCACAGTGCAAAAAAAGGGAGTTGGACATAGGGGTTTTATGTACATAGTACAAAGCGCACGTAAGTAAACAAGAAGTAAGACTGTAGCGGCACGGCAGGGTAGAATAAATAAAGTGGATAAATACTAACAATAGATAAGTAAACAATAATAAGTTGAACTTTCATGGTAGCAGTTAACACCCAGTGCATCTCAAAGTAAATTATGCATTTGGGAGTTGAGGATAAACAGATCCACTGAAGTCACCACCAGCAACACGCAACGTGGCTCTGAATGGGTCTAACTGTACATAAGAGGCCCCACCAATATCGTCCCAAAACCATCAACCTCTTCAGCTACTTCACACTATGGAACCACACTAAGCACTTTGGCGAAACTTCTATCTGCTGTATGACCAAGCCTCAAACCTAGCTGTAAAAAGAAAAAAGGGTCGTAATGAGGTTCAGATCACAAAGAGAAGCTTGGAGAATCCCACTAAAAAAGCCCTGAGTCAGAATCTATTATCATAACAAGAGTCGGTGTGGTGTTTAGTATCATGTCCACATTCAAGCTGTGAAGTGAAACAGGTTCTTAACCACAATGAAGGCTGGGACATGCACAAAGGTCTGCACATCTGTTATGGAAACAACGCAGCGCAACTATCTCCACGCTAACCTAAAATAAATAACATGGTTCTTTTTAAACCATAACTACCCCTTCAGAAGCGCCGTGTAACAAAGTACTGTCAAGCCACTGGCTTATGAAAGTCTCTGTCTAAACAGTGCTGAGCCTGGGAGTATTATTTATTTGAAAGGTGGTTTATCCAGTCGAATTCGGGGAGCATCTGAGGACACGAGTGCAAAGCAGGAAAAGGTTCCACCAAGAAATATAAATTACAATGAAGCTTTAAGTCTAATACCAGCAGGCTTTATATATTGAAAAACAACATTCAAGAGATAGATACATAATACGGTTGTTACCAGTACAGACCAAACTGCCAAAATGTAGGAAAGTCACTAATTTACTGTATTTTCATACAAGCTGATATAAATGATGTGTTAGCAGTTTGATTTGTGCAAAGTCACTGGAAGCGAGAAATTAAAATCAGTGGGGTTTTCAAAAACCAAACCGATACGAAATTAGTCAAGACTGATATGACAGTGAGAGGCTGCTGCTTAAAAGCTGTAACAACAGCCAGGTCTCAATAGACGAAATGTAGCATTAAAAATCGAGATACAGTACCTGCCTTGCAAAGATGATTTCCCAAAAGAATGAATTGTGCAAAAAAAAAAAAAAAAAAGGTTTTGAATTTTTCCCCTGCAGGCGTAAGTGGTGAGAAACATAAAAAGTTAATTTAAATAAAGATAAATTTAAATGAGGTTCTTGGTTTGTTTTGAAGATTCTGTGTAGTTCTTGTTCCAGTAATGTTTACCTGCACTTATACCCAGTTGCCTCTGTGACAGTCTTGTTTGTAATGTGCCATTTAACCTTACTTGTATGTCGCTTTGGACAAAAGCGCCTGTTACTTAAATTTATATTTATTTTGTTTAAGTCCTTTCATCCTTTCCTTAAGGCATGAAAACAGTGGAGAGTAAAGTACCACTCTGTGTAGTGTGTAGGTAGATGGATAACTTAAAAGGTTGTCAGTTCAAGTTCCAGAAGGTGGTCTTGTTCTTTTAATCGGGCAAGAAATCCCTCCTCTTCTAGAAACAGTAAATACTACACATGCCTTGTTTTCCTTAGATTAAAGCCAGTGATTTGCAACAAGTGGAAATACATTTCCTGCAGAATAAACGAAAATAGAGTATTCAGGACCACAAATGCACATTTTAAAAGCCATAAAGGGCAATTAAATTTGACACTGTGAATGATTCCATCTACTGTACAAAACCAAATCAACATATTTCACCGATTCAGAGCATTTTATCCAATCCTACACGAGCTCAGATTGTTCCTGCAATAAATGCTTGTCTGTATGACATCTTGTCTCCTGGCTGTGTGTCAGTGTTGTCTGAATGCCATACCTCCATTTTCAACCCCCTACACATATTTTGACTAATGGATTCAGTGATTGTACCACTTCAAGCCTCCCATGCCCACGATGCAACGGATGCAAGCAAAAGGCTTCGTTTGAAGATAGCAGCACACAATTCAATAAAAGCCTGAAAAGCCCCTTTAATCTGCAAAACTCCCCAAAATAAGTAGCAGATACCTGGCATTCTGGTCTGTCCTCTCTACGACACACAATCCCACAATTCCCTGTACATTGTGCCTCAGGAATCATGTTGTTTCTACCACAATCTGAGCAGAGAGAATGACCATGTAACATTCTGTTCGAGCAGTTTTGCTCACCTCGGCAGGGTGTGTGATCGGGACACAGCAGCCTCGAAATAGTCCTACAGGCAACTCACTCTATAATACAAAACTACAAATGGCAAAATGTCTTTAACATTTCTTTCTTTTTTTCCACTTTCTTTTTAACATCAGATGCTTTTATCCAAGGTGACGTACAATTGACCAAACAAGGTCAGACTGTCCCTGGAGCAACTGCAGGTTAAGGGCCTTTCTCAAAGGCCCAATAGTGACATCACTATGCTGAGCCTAGGATTTGACCCAGCAACCTTCTGATCACAGGAATAGCACCCTGAGAGAACCCACAGAGCCAAACACCATCTTCAAATCATGCAACAGTGTGATACAGCTGCAAACAGCTGTGTCTGCTTCACTAAACCTCTTACAGAATGATTCTGACACCAAAATCAAACTCAAGTATCATTAAGATGTTCTTTTTTTTGGGTGAGTTAAAGAGTACACAATCCAGCCGTTTTTAAACAGAAACTCGGTTCCAAAGTGAAACTGTAGATCTGTTGTTCAGATGGCTCTCTTTGTTTCTGGAATATTATTTCCTTAGGTTCCGAGAGGTAATAAACTCGGTTGCTGAGCGTGAAATATCTAACCTTTCGACTGAAGTGCGGCCAACTGCATTCTTCGCGTTCGTCATTTCACAACTCTCCCGTCCCCCACCAGACGTTTAGAGAGAGCTGTCACTTCTCAGGACATGACATAACGATGCAAAAAGGAGGACAGTTTAAGTTTTGCTTTGAGAGAAAATCACCAAATAAGACAACAAAAAACAAACTTACTAAGCTTCTACTATTAAAAAATGTTTTAACACAGCTAATCAAACACAACACTCCTAATTTTATCTACAATCGAGATAATTATTTAAAACCACAATGAAAGCCTGAAGATGCTTTGCTGCCATAAAGAAATATTCATCTTTTAGTTTGTTGCAAATTAGACTGTGCGTCATGCATTCCATTGTCAGTGAAGATCAGGACTCAAAAGAGCAAGCAGTTTAAAAGCTACACTATTTCTACGGTTAAATTAATATTGAAGCTGCATAGTATAAATGGGGAAAAAAAAATTTAATCTCTTAATAACATGAATCCCCATGTGTTGCTGGATGAGACATGGGTTTGTTTTACTTTTCTCTTTTTTTTTTGTGGAACACAGATCAGAAGTGCTACCCAGCCAGCTGCCGCAGTAGCACATGTGCTAAGAGCGGGCAGAAACCAACGGTCAGAGGCCAGTGAAACGGATAACGTCAGACCGAGCCAAATACCTGCTACGGCATCACACACACCGCAATTCTGCATTAAGGGCAGAAAAACCTTGCTTTCGGTAAAAAAAAAAAAAAAATCTCTTTCGGGTTTATGAAAAGCAAGGGTTAGAAAGTACTGGCAACTACACGAAGTCTCCCAGCACTGCTGCATTAGCATAGCTGAGGTCCAACGATAGTCGAATCAAAGTTCAATGATACGTTAGGTCCAAAGATAAGGCTGTCAAAAAGGGAATCGCTGAACACAGGATATCATAACTGAGCTTGTAATGTGCACAGCTTCTAGAAAAAAACTGAGGTAAGATATTATCTTAACAGAAAGTAATGGGGGAAAAAAAGTTAGTCAAAAAAAATTGTTGGTTACTCAACTACCACAGGAAAAAAGAAACAGTAACAAAGGTAAATACAGAAAAAGAATCAGTGATATGAAATACCTTTGAAAAAATTAGTTCATAAACTGCTTTAGCGATTAACTTGTAGTAATTCTGAAAGGAAGCCATATGACATAAAAAAATTGAGGTAGATCATCATAGCAACAGACTCCAGAGTAACTCCGAGAATAACCATAGCATGGAAGTCAATGGAGAAGGTCTATCATTGAGTGCCACTACCACCACAGAAACAGCTGGGGCATAATTTAAGAGGTAAGTATTATGGCATTGATTGGCACTACCGACACCAAGCAGTCCTAGACCTGAAGGTACAGAGGGAGCAGGAAGAGAATTCAAGAAATAACACGTTTGTCCTGTTTGTCCTCTCCTGGGCTGTTACCTGCAGTTGACCTTTCCTGGTTAAACCCAAGATTTGTTGAAAACACAAGTATATGGAGGGAAAAAAAAAACTGTTGAAGCATATTGTATTAGCAGTCATCACATCAAAAATAAATTAGGTTTGTGTGAAGTTGAAGTTCATTCTAGTTGAATGAAGACTCTCATGGATGCACGACCGCTGCAAGGACAGTGAGCCCTAAATTTCTTGACTCACAAATAAAAATATATTACAGCTTATTAGCTTTCCCATCTTACTCTCCTTTCAGGCACATACAGTTGAGAACAAATCTTGGGGTCAGAATGCCAGTCAAGTCAGTTTTCATTCGGTTGCCAGGCTCCACTTTCACGAGCTCTTTACTCACAAACAGCCTGGCGGCATTGTTTTCAGATGCCGTCAGATTCACCGCGTATAACAAATCTGAATATTCTTCATCGCGGCATCCAACTTCCCCTCTAATAGTGGCCTCAGAGCCAAGGTAAAATGCAGCACGCGAGTTAAAATATTAGGAAGTTCAGATTTTTTGTTTTTTCGGCATTTGGAAACCATCTTGGGTTTTATTAAGGTGTGGGCGATCGCAGATACGCATGCAAACGCTTCAGCTTTGAGATTAAGCGTAACCCAAATAAGAGCAAAGCAATACAAAATGCAAACTGCCGAGCAGAGGGAAAGAATTCTGTAACCTTGGAGGTGGGGGCTGGTGCTCTACTCCAGCTGGATGCCAGCCCGCTTACAGTGAAGTGCTCACGCCAGCTTTGTCAAAAGGCGATTGAGGGATGGGGGGGGGGGGGGGGGGGGGGGTTGGGTCCCCGGGAAACGAGGCCCCCCAACCCCCCGCCCGGGGGCCTTCCGGCCCCCCATTTTTCTCGGGGGGTTCGCCCGGCGCGTTAGAGTGGGGGGCAGCGGGCGGGGGTGGGGAGGGGGGGGGGGGGGGGGGGGGGGGGGGGGGGCCAGGGCTGTGCTGCCAGGAAGACGAGTCACCCAATCTGCAGCGCTGAGCGCATTCTGGCCACGCATTATCTCTGGGCGTTTATTTTTATAATGATTAATGCTGGAGCTTCCAAGCATGCCCTCTGCAATTCACATGGAAATAATAATACTACAAATTTATATACAAACCGGTGCTGTAAATCAGATCATTAGGATAAAAGACAAAGATCCAAGAGTACAGAAATTTCTCCAAACTGTGCTTTATTTCCCTAAACAACTACACAGCTACTATGGGGGGGGGGGGATAATGACATGACTGAAAAAAGACAGAACTAATTCTGCTGTTTGCAGAAAAAAAAAAAAACTAGAATTATACTTAATGCTGTAGAAGTGGTAATATATCAGACTTCTGAAGCTGGCTCTGCAGTCAACTCAGAGAGACAAAAAATAATTTACAGTTCAGTTATTAAATTGGTTCATGACAAATGTATGTTTTTCCAGTTTCAAGGTCTATCATGGCCTAGTCTCTTTAACAAGTTACACAACGACTTGTGGAGGAACATATTGGTCACACATTAACCTGCTTTAAGCTTGCAACATAGCCTTTATACTGTACAATGACACCCTTCACCTTTAATGCTAATTTTGACATTATCTTCCCAGCTACACGCTCAGTCCAAAACACTGTATCGTGTTGAATGAATGAGTTGATCGAACAGTGCTGGTGGTAAGACTAACACTACATTAAGCAGAACAGCAGGTAAACTTCAGTCCTCGTGCTAAGTTTGGGGCCAGCCAAGTTCTTAATTAGGCTCGATTTAACGAATCGCTTAAAAGCTGGTCTGAAATGCTGGCACCGATGGAGGGGTTATTCCCTGAGGTGCCAATACAATGCGCTGTGAGCCAGAAAGGCATACAGAAAGCGGGCAGAAGACAGCCAGCATGGAGTTTATTAAAGATAAGCTCCATTTAAATGTGGTTCTACTCATCTTTGGAGGAGAAAATATTATTTAGTTTTAAGTTTCAAATACAGAACTGGAAAAACAGGTTATGTAGCACAATAAAATTTACTGATTCTAGAGGAGCTTTATATTGTCAAAGGAAACCATTATCGCTGCCAAGAAGTCTGTTAGGTCTAATCACCAGTCGACAGAGTGCATCTCACAGTACGGGACAAACATATGACCGTCTGTCTATATTTACAACACACACACACACCCACACACACACACACACACACACACACACACACACACACCCACACA
>JAABNY020000048.1:4480864-4495173 GCA_015164015.2 Brevimyrus niger
ACACACACACACACACACACACACACACACACACACACACACACACACACACACACACACACACACACACACAGCTGGGCAGCTTCTCCTTCCTCAGAAGTGGGAGCCAAAAAAATGCTGCATGAACTTAATGGGCAAAAACAAAACAATTATTAAAAATAAATAATTTAAAAAAGCGATTACCAAGATTCATGAGGTTGCAGAACTGGAAGAATTAATAACCAGTCAACGGATATTTTTTAGTTACTGTGTAACAGTATGTAAAGCCATTAAGAATATCTATTTTTAGTAATTTAACAGCCTAATTGTCAGTGGACTTCCGGTTGGTGATGATCTTACAGATAAAACATCAGGCAGGTGAAAGGCACTGCATGTTTGACTTCATCTGCATTTCTTAGCCTTTAGATGTGTGAGTGTTCTCGCTTGTCAAGGCAGCATATTCTCCAACTCAATTTCATCTTAAACAATGGGTGAGAGAGAAAAAAAAGCAGCAAAACATTTTAATTACTCCCCAAGAACAACAGGTATTGGCTCTGGTGAACAGAATGTAACTATAGGTATATAAAACAAGGCTGAATAAAGATGTATAAAATAGCTTTACAGCGTTCAGATGGGTTGATGCTAGCAGAAAATATTTGAAACATCAGCATGAAGGATTTGTCCAATATTGACTCATTAAATATGGATTTCTACTCATTGGCCAGGGGAGTTGAAGGTTAAAAAATCCACACGCCAAGTACCCTTTTAATAATTCTAAATCAGGTAGATAAATCTACACGAGGTGAAATTGGGAGAAAAGAAATCATAGCTAAATGTGATCAGAAGGATATTTGAAAAGCCAGAAAGTTGTCAGCATAATGCTTTGCATGGGCCTCAAACTCCTATCTAAAGTCATCTTCACCCGACAAGCTGTACACAAACAAACAAGCACATTCGCGGCCTCTCTGCCAAAATCCAAATGCACCACAATGGAAGCCATGTGTGGACAGCAGAAGAACAATATCTTGCGTTTCCCCATCTGTTCCCAGTTTCTTTCTATAAACTCTGCCTGACAATTGAGGTATGTCTTACCAAGTGTCCGGCAAGAGCCTGAAACCTTGAAAAGGTACCATTGCACAGTAGCCTTTGAGAGCCATGCATCATGCTGCCCTTCACAACATATTCTCAATTGTTCTGAAGTAATTTGGGATGGTGAGTAACCTTATCTGGCATTTGGCTAGTAAATCACAGACTAATAAAAACAACATCGTGAAACTTGTAGGACTGGAAGACTCGTCACTTTTAGATCGCTGAACCAAGGGAGGCCCCAAGATAAGTAAATACCTTATGTAAAAATTACATTTTGGGCGGAAAAAAAATCCACTCAAGACAGCATTAAGTCAACAATCAGCTGAAGGCTGTACTCATATGCAACAAACGTATTTTCCTTCACAGAATGACAGACAACATCAGATCTTATCAATTAGTTATTGAAATTTCCAGCATGCAGCATTGACATTTACAATAAGGACTTCTGATACATAGATTTCCCCCAACAAATCGAAGGTAGGAGTTTCTTATGAAACCTTTCATAAGCTGAAAGGCAGCAAAAAAGCAATTTCCATTAATTAATATTGGGAAAAGTATTCAGAGTTCTTAGACTCAAAAAAAGAACCTAACATGCCAAATAATGCATGACTTTAAATAACACTAACATGTAATAAAAGCAGGAATATAATATCCTACATAAAAGTAGAAATTATGTATGTACAGTGTGTTTTCACTTACAGTCTACATCACGTAACGATATGAACACATTCTGAGAATGATCATTGTGAGAACATCAGAGAGTGTACTTCGGCAAACCTAAATAACATAGCCTACTACACACCGAAGAAATATGATATAGCCTAAATAATGTAAAAAATATAGTGTAGTAAATATATAATACAGTAACATAGTTGTTTATTACCATTAATTATCAAGTACTGTACATAAGTATATGTGATCATTTCTTTCGGTTTGAAAAATCTGGTGCTAATGTAGGTCGTTCGTAAAAACGAAGTGGCGTAAAGTGAATGTTCATAAAGCGGGGGATAGCTGTACAGTGGTACCTTGGTTTGTGAGCATAATTAGTTTCGGAAACATGCTTGTAATCCAAAGCACTCGTATATCAAAGCAAATTTTCCCATAAGAAATAATGGATTCATTCCAAAACCCTAAAATATTAATATAAAAATGATTCTTACAAAATATACAGTAAAATATATGTAAAACAAATTAATGTACACTTGAAAATAATCGTGGATGGTGTGAGGGAGACGAGAGAGAGGAGAAGAGGGGGGTTATTTTGTAGACAGTTTGTTGATTTTCACTTTAAATAACGGAATCACTGCTATCTGTTGGCTCACTGGAATCTTTTTCTTTTTGTGTGACTTTAACAAGGAACCTATCCAATGACAGCTGCGTTTGTTTCCTTTTTGATTTCGCGGAAATGTGGACATTGCATTGTCGTTAAACAGATTCATCGCTGGCACTGCTACGATTCGGGTGGTGCTTTTCTACTAAATTTTAACTATACGTGCAAGGCACACCGACCGAAACCGAGCATGGGAGACGATTACCCACGATCCCACAAGCGAAATGGAGAGAGAACCATCGGCTCAATTGTGATGACGTGACGCTCGACAGACAAAGTGTATACGTAATACTCGTATTGCAAGATCTTGCTTAGTTTCCAAGTCAAAATTTATTAAAAATCTTTGCTCGACTTGCGGAACACTCGTAAACCGCGTTACTCGTAATCCTAGGTTCCATTGTATTTTGTTTAGTTAGGCACTGGGACCATTTTCAAAAAACCATTTCAAGCCCATTTCAAAGGACTACCTGCTATATTTATGCATTTATTTTCTTGATGCTTGTTTTCTTATAATCACAGAACTGGACACTAATAGCAATTAGTGCTGGGCAACAATATGCAATATTTTAATGAAAAATATTGGGATAAACGATATGACAAGTACATAAGCACTTGATAAAATTCCATACCGACACTAGTATTGGCATCTAGCATCACTATCAATGTACCCCTACTTATGATAGTCATCCAGTCATAATTCCTTATCATAATTATATGCAACACAATGAAATGACTGTCATTCAACTTCATAGTAATTGTGCTAAGCTGGCATTACTAACTAGAGATGTACTGATCTGATATTCAGACTGGTATTGGCGCCAATCCAGATATATTTTATGGATCAGGTATCGGCCCTATGTGACCAATCCATTCCTGATACTTAATTATTTCGGTTTTGGACGACTAAAAAGCTCCTACTTCTTTGCACAATCAATTGGACTAATTGAAGATTTTTGGTGTACATTATTTTATGTGTATGTACTAGTTTAAAAATATTAAAAGATCGGCCCATCTGTATTACTAACTCTGCCAACTCGAATAAATCAGTAGTGCGATTACCCCTTTGACTCACCTAAAGAGCTCAGCTTTACTGAAGTGTGCTTTAAACCAGTGTTTCCCCACTGGTCTCAGGAATCTGATTAGTCCACCAAGATCCTGGGTGGAGTCATACTATTAAACACCTGAGCAAGATGCTTAAACGACTCCAAATGTATGACGTCATAATAATAATAAGATTAAGAAGATGATTATTAGCGTTATTATTATTAATAATAATAAATGCTAATAAATAATAATAATACTATGAACATGAAAAAAGATAGGTCACTTTGGATTAAGTCATCTGCTCTGCAGCTAAATTTAACTGTGGCGGGCATATGCCACATTCACTGGCATGCAGCTGCAGCCCTTTGAGCCAGACAGGCTCAGGTGTGTCTCATTAGTAACAATACATTCATCGGTAGCCGAGGTAAAATGGAATAAATTAAACATTAAAAAGGCACATTGCGGCAAATCAGTAACCCATCCGTGGTGTCCCAGGAGAGGCTGCAGGTTCAGTGCGACCCTGTACTGGACGTGCAGTTCTAAAATACATAAATATACCAAATTGCACCAATTCATCTACTAGTTCATTGACCAAGGCGTGCACATTTGAGGTTTGTCCAAAATATCACCTTATTTAAATTTCTAATTTTAACTATGGGAATAAAATCAAACAACTGTCATACACGTGGGATCTTATCTACAGGCCACAGTGATGTCTGACCATCCAGGTCAAGGCGTGTTAGCATGATTAATATAATGGAGCAGTTAGTTCTGCCTCCACACGGCAAACCAAAACAAACAGTTCAAATGATTGCTCTGCCCCGTCTACGTTTTAAAGCAGCACTGCCCTGGAAAGCAGTGCATGCTTCTGTGACAGTGAATATTGTATGACCTATAGCTGCAGGTTTTTCAATAATTCAAGTGACTATTTGAAAAGGAAAGGTAACATTACCTATATCTTGCAAGTAAATATCAGCTGCGAACTGTGGCCCGATTAGCAAACCATTAACACCTGCAAGCCGCAAGCATTACGCTTTTCCTTTCAAAATTATCGCTATTATTCTACTGTGTGCTGGGACACTCTCATATGGCACAACTGGTCACCAGTGCAACGAAGCATTCCAGATTTGCAGCATCCAGTTCTCTCACTGACTAGTTTAGTTTAGTTTGCTTAGTGAAACATGACATTTACAAACATTATAGTGTATTTAGCTGGGTAATTCTATTATCCTTTTACATGAAGGGTACCTTCAGAGGCCTCTTTGACTCTGGTAGCAGAACCACAAGCAGGAAATTGAGTAATGACGTTAGACCACAATTCTGTGTATCTTTACAGGTATAAAACAAGCAACACTGCACGTCAATACACCAAACCATACAGATTTTGGCAGCTGCTACACCTACATACAGCAGACAATTCTGCTAAGCTCATTTAGTGGATGTTTTCGAGGACCTGAGAGCATTGCACTACCATTACTACTGAATAAGAGCACCCATTCATACAGATGTCAAAGAAATATCTTGAAATACACAATTAGGACACTTCGCCCTACTTCACGACAAACAATATTTGCTTTTAAGTTCTCTTGAAAATGGCACGAAAGCCAGAGTATTTTTGCAATGCTACAGGTTTTACAAAAAGCATACATTCCCTCTATAATTTACAAGGTTTTTGAATATCAGTGGAAAATTCAATCAGTGGACTGAAACCATTCTGAGATGATTAGCTACAAGGACCCAATTTCTTCCTGATGTACCCAATGCAACCAGGCTGAGAAGACTTGGGGAAACAATTTTAAGCATTAACTGTAAGTGAAAATTACAACTGCCATGTGTGAAACTGACCAAGAAAAACAGGCAGATAGGATATACATGTACAAGCTCCCACCGAACACTTAAATTATTTACAATAAATAAATGTACTTAATCAGTCAAATACTATACAACATAATTCAGTCATTCAAAGCTTATGGTAAAAGTTTAGCCTAGACTTAAAATATCCGCAGCTATATTGATATTTCATATTAAATTAATTTGTGTGTTGGGCAATATACTGGTTCATGCCAATACATTTTACATTTTTGAGGCAATATTGTTTTAATATGAATTTTTCTCGTAACACAATACTGGTTTAAATAGCCTACACAACGTTCGGAAAATGCCACAGTTCGAAATTGAGTTTTTACTGTTGCACCGCTAACAATGTACTGTGAAAGGTCATAAACAGAAGATATAGCTGACGCTGGAGATGAAAATAATGAGACACTGAGGTTGTCAAAATCGATTCTCAGATAATAATCGATATAAAAAATTATTATCTGATTAGATACTCATTTTCACCATTATTGATACCACCAGTGCGTTTTCACCTCATTTGCCACACTACACACAGCACACATGCAGACATGCAGACGCACACACACGCGCAGCCCCTCCCCTCTTCTCAATAACCACTGGACGCATTCGCCCTGGTTAACACACACATACCGACTTGGCTGAGTATGGCATATGCTGCAGTTGAAGGCACTTTACAAGCACATACCTTAACATTAGCCGTTTATCTATAAGCATATATAACGAACATGTTAGCCCCATGTTATCATTAAGGTAGCGGATAGACTAACAAGGAACCCATCCAATGACAGCCGCTTTTGCCTCCTTTCCGATTTTGCGGTTTAATTTGGTGTTAAACAGATTCATCGCTCGCACTGCTACGGCCTTATTCGGGTGGTGCTTTTCTACTAAATTTTGACTATACGAGTGAGACACGCCAACAGAGACCAAGCATGGGAAATGATTACCCACAATCCCGCAGCGAGAGAGAGAACTATTGGCTCAGTTGCAACTATGTGAGACTAGGCAGACAAAGCGCATATGCAATACTCGTATCGCAAGACTTCGTTCGTTTATCAAGTTAAAATTTATTTAAAAATTTTGCGAAACAGTTGCAATCCAAGTTACTTGCGAGGTTTGACTATATATATATATATTACAGTGCATATATGATATGTGTGTGTGTGTGTGTGTGAGTATGCATATATACACACACGCACACACACCATATATACACTGTAATAACACCGCATGACAGTTACAGCCCCAACACTACAGCACAGCTTAAACACCCCTGACCACTACAACATTAGATACAGCATAACACAACACCGTTACACATGTGCCGATGCACATACTGAACGTCCCACACCGAACTCCTTCCTGTTCCCTTACCTGACACCGCCCATGTGGAAAGCCGTCGCTGCAGAAGCAGCCTCGCTGCCGCCCCGGGCCTCGACGATGTCCCGGTTCCAGCCATTGCCAAGGGCAGCCAGAGGGGGATACAGGTTAAAGACCGGCTTCTGGTCCGGCTGCTGCAAGCTAACTGCGCTTGGCATGCCAGGGGCAAAGCTGTGGGACGGTGTAGCCGCGGCACCGGCGGTGCTCGCCGAAAGGAGGGAGCCGAACGAGCCAAGAACCTCCGGCCCGGTCCCCTGACAGAAACTCTTGGCGTCGGCCTCCTGCTTGATCACCCCAGGGGTGCTCAGGATGAGGCAGCCGTCGCTCTCCGTTTTGACGGTGAGCGTGGAAACCCCTTGATCTGGGTGTGGTTCCCCGTTCATGCTTGTGCCGCACCCAAGGCTGCTGGTCTTGGTTTCCTTCTGTGCTCCAACATCCCCCAGAAGAGAGTCTTCCACGCCGAGGGAGGACAGCAGAGCGACGTCGTCTGCCACGTAGAAGTCATTCAGCTCTGATAGAGAGCCTGGTAAATCAAAGTCTTGCAGGATGTCCATCGTGTTCTCACCAAAGAGCCCATGGCAATCATCAGGGTCCTTTCCCTCCTGAATGAACGAATTCTGCGGCACATCCAACCTGGGCTTATCCAGCGTCAAGTAATCCTCGGTTTTCAGAGAGAAGGAGATGGGATCCATTCCAGTGACAGATGAGTCCATGGGCATAGAAGAGCAGGTTAAGTCTGCGTTCATCTTCAGGGGCAGGTAGTTTTGACTCTGGGCTGAAGCAGCAGACATAGTGCCATGTGCTTTATCCTGTAAGGATGCTAGGGCTCCAGTTTCCCCTTGATCCAAATTCAAACTCTCATTCCAGTTATTGCTGTGTTCGAGTCCACCTCTGTCCATTTCCTGTCCCTGATGTACACCAAAGAGAGGAGATTACATAGTATGCGGCATTCATTCGGAATTGTTCTCAAGCAAGAAAAAGATAAAAAAAATAGCTCACCTTTAACAAGCTGGATCCTGGCATAATCAATTTAAAGTCGAGCAATATATTTTAACAATGTAAAATTGTGAAAAATTACTTTCTTCATTTTTGAGAACTGATATTTAGGGTAGTATTATGTGTGCTTAGAATAAGCTAGACAGAAAGAAGATATTTCGAATTTAGAAGCTGCCTTAGTAGTATGAAACTTGCCAACAGCAGGTTTTAGAGTAAGGGATCAAAATGAACCTTTAATAATACTCTTGGCCTGAAGTTGGCCATTTTCATTATCATTTCAACCAAGACTTTTTACTTCAGCAACTTAACTATTCTGCACATAATGTGTTTACATTTTTTTTTTAATGTTGGTTCTAGTTTTTAAAAGGACATTTCTGTATGCTGATTGTTCCCCAAGCTCCAATACAACTACAAAGTTTGTAGACTAAAAAATATCAGTTGGAAATGACTACATATAAATTGCTTATATTGTTCATTCTTTAATAATCTGGAATAGAACACAACACGTACACAACACCCATGCACCCATAAGGCTGTATTCTGAGTTTACCAAGAACATTTATTTATTAATGAAAGTTATTTGCCAATTCTGATGATACAAGGTCAGTCACAGGCTGCATTTTAAACTCCCTGCCCTTTCTGTGTATTACAGCACACATGCAGCCATGAGCTACTGGACTTAAAACAGCTCCAAAGTTTTATAATGCAATTCAACTTCAGTGGCAGACAAAACCTTCGCAGCCACTCATATTTTGTTGGTGCCGCCTCCTACTCTTTGTGTACTAAAATTAGGAATTAGAGAGCTCCCCTCATGCAGAAAAACTCCAGAGGCAATTCTGAACACGCCACATAACTTGCGCACTTAACACAAACACAAAGGAAAGCCCACAAGAGAAACTCTGATCGGTAAGATAAACTATGCAAACCCAATACCAGGATCCATGTTTGTGCACCTGAACCGCCTCTATAAAGCCCTTTGCCTATGCATCAAGCGTGATTAATTCATGAAGAATGGATGAATCACAAACAAGAAGACAACAAGAAATTAAAAAAGCAGTAACGCTGACACCACTGAGTGTTCCTCTAAAATTTCTTTATTACCAGTTTAATACTAAATATCTACATACTTATGTCCACACATTACCAACAGCCATATGCATTACTGTCCTCGTGTTTGTTTGTTTTTAGATGAGTTGGCAGTGCAGTGAAGGTGAGAATCTACCTACATTATTTATAAGCTCGGTGACTCCAACGTCAAACCTTTTTAATTGTAAAAAATACCTTACATTAATATAATCTTCTGCAACCTTACACAGCACAGAGCGTCAAGAAGATATACATCAAATTACGAAGGGGGGGGGGTAATCTACTTCACAGAACCCCCGTGTTAATTCCTCACACCTGCACAAAATGAAGGATTAAGTTACGTTAGTGATTTTTAACCAGCTCATCCACCTTCTGGGCAACAAAGCGAGGTATTAGACGCCGGTGGTGCAACCTGTTGGCTGCGATCAGCTACTACAAAACCCGACATGCACGCATGCAACTTCGGCACGTTTGTCATTTTCACATCAGGCGCTTTATTACGCCATTCGGGTCGCAGTTAAAGGAAGGACATGGGGGTCATTAAAATTAACTCCCCAGGAACTGGACACGGCGTGTTTTTTCCGTGAAACGTAGCACAGACGCTCTTTTTTTCCCAGGACTGATAGACGAAAAAAAAAAAAAAAACAAGCCGACTTGCCAAAGAGATTAAGCCGACCAACTCCTCGCAAACTAGGTTACCCAAATGTCCGCTTTCGTGGCAGGTCGGACGACTGACTTCGTCATTGGCAGTTTTATTTTTCTTATTTAAAGAAATCTCTTGGCCTGTGGTGTACCCTTCAACTAGTAATTAAAGTCTTGTTTCCCCAAATATTAATATTTTAAAAGACATTGTGGGTGTTTCAAACAAACATGGAAATGCCAGCTGGCACAACGTCAAGAGTAAAGTTCTAAACCAATACTCAGGAAATAGCCTAATATTGTGTATGTGTTTTATTTAAAATGAAATAAAGTGGATGGCGAGACGTACCTATTTAAAGAGGAAAAGCTGGGTCATTTCCAGAGTCCGTCCGTGACCGTCACCCGTAACGCAACCCCGGAGTCAGCGGCATACGGTCTGTCTGCAGGTCAAACCGACGGAAGAAAAGGAGAAAACTGTCAGCAATGTCAGACGCCGATGTTTATTTCTTAAAAAATGAAAAGTGCAAGTATCACCCGTGATCGCGCTAGTAACACAGGCTAAAGGACGATGACTGCAGCTGTCATGTACGCACAACAGTGGCACTAACCACGCCAACTTTGCTGATTAGTCGCCAAAATAAATATGTGCGAAGTCGCCGTGTGCTGACTAAAACCACCTCAACGAATAGCCCGGCGAACAGACCGAGCTTAAAGCGGGGAACCGAGAGAGGAGTTAGCCGCGCAGCCTGCTAGCATAGCCGCTTCGGCTGTTTACCGCACGGCACACGCCCCATTACGGCAAACAAAACTTATCGACTTGGAGCAACAAAACACACGGGAGGTCCGTGGCGCAGCGAGCGGCACTTGAGCTGCGTATTAACTGGCTAGTTAGCTCGGTTACACCGATCATCTTCCGCGTTACCGGAGCTGTCGGTAACGGCGAGCCGAAGAGGAGCAGCGGGTTTGGCGCCTCTGCCTGCGCGAGCCTGGCCGTCGGTCGAGCGGGGCAAAGTCGGTCCGCTTCGAAACGAAAGCTGCAGAAGACGCGGCTCCAGTCTCGCGACGAGGAGCTCGATATAAATTAATGCACGTAATAAACGACCATCGGGAGAGACGGAAAAATAAACTTTAAGAAACGCGCCGGACCACCGACATGGGGGGGACGGTGAAATCACCCGGCGGAGATGAATCGGCTGACTGCTGCGGACGTTATGAAAATTAAGGGGAGAAAAGTTTTTACACGGACTGCGAAGAAGAAAAAGAGAGAGAGCGGGTGAGCGAGAGAGAGAGAGCGCGAGGACCTGAGTGACGCACTACAGCCGACAGCGCTGTAAATAAACAGAGCCCCCCGCGTCCCCGCGCCTCTGCACATTTACAGCACGCCGTCTGCCTGCTGCCGTGTTTCTTTAAAGATTTACATTTACAATTATGGAAGTAAAAAACAAAAATCACAATCAAGCGGCGGTGCCCTGCTGGCCTAAGGGTGCTTTGCTAATTCCTGCGCGCTTATATGGGAAGATTAAGTTAGGCATGCAACCATTCACTGTGCCACTGAAGTATTATTATTATTATTATATTTTTTATTATATTATTATTAATAATAATAATAATAATAGTAATAATAATGTTTCTTGATACTGAGCATATTTTTTCATCCCAAATGCACGAAGGCAAACTCGCTGGCGTTGCATTATTTGTGTCGCGTTGCTAAAAATAGGCTACAGTAATTTTTCTTTGCATATAGTAAACAAGTAAATAGATTACATATTTTGTTTGCCGAGGCTCAAAGATCTTTGTTATTACTTCACACCAGTCTAGTGCGATCAGGTCAACTGAAGTCCAGGCTATCCTCCTTTGACAGATACTTTGTAAAGCTGGTCAATCCTGCCCTTTGGAGGCCAGAGATTGAAAAGTAAAAGGCAACTGTTCTATGTCCTGTGGGAAGGCACAGCCAGACCACTGGGAGCTGTGGAAGTTACTGGCTGCTTAAAACACTGTCAGCTGTGCCATAAGTAGTTTTCCAAAACACACAAATGCAATGGTTAAGGGTGAAATTCTCAGCCAGCATCTCCATCACAGGCCGGGGAGAATTTCTTTATGATTCATAGTTTCACTCTCTCCCTGTCATTTAATCATGTTAAACATGTAAGTGAGATTTACGCCCAGATTCTCCTGTCAGGTGATGTAAGTGCGGAGCTTTATATTTGATTGAGTAGTTGAATCCCAATTGAATAGGCAAGAATTCAGGGGATTATATTGGAAGTAGCCTGAAGACCACAGACTTATGGACTTTAAGTGAAATGAAACGCGATTTGCAGGACACGGCCAGAACAGCCGGGGTGGACCAAACAATCCAACGTACGGAAAACTGAAAGAGGTGGGCCGGTGTTAGAACATAAGAAATTTACAAACGAGAGGAGACCATTTTGGCCCATCAAGCTCATTTGGGCTTAATAGCTTTAAGTTATCAAAATCTTGTCTAGCTCTCATTTAAAAGGACCCATGGTTTTAGCTTGCACTACAGGAGTAGGAAGCTCACGGTGTTTCATTTACGCAAAAATGTTCTGTGGGTGGCAGGAAAAATGATTGGTTCAGGGAGATAACAAATCAGATTGGAGAGAAAGTGGGCCGAAGCATCTAGAGGAGGCATGACCAACCAATCAGATGTCTTAGTCATGCCTCCTCTAGTTGCTCGGATCCACCTCCTCTATGATCTGATTGGCTATCTCTCTGAACCAATCATTGTCCCTGATGCAAGTCTGTCAGCAAGGCCTCTGGATCATGTCAACCCATTATTGGATAAGGAGTTATGGACCGGTCGATAGAAAAGTTGTTAAATACTCAAGGAAATGACCTTCGCTATACCATACCATAATAGCTGCATGTTGGAATATGAATTGTATATACAAATAGTAAATAACGCAGAAAGCAGGGAAGTCGTATGCAGGGATTGTGCCACAGTGGTAATGGGCCACGGCGGCGGCGTGGCGCGGAGCGACGTCTCAAGGGGAGTGGAGACGAGGAGGACGTTGACTCCCATGCAGACGTGCTCATTAGGCCGCAGCGGCTCCGCCGTGGTCATGTGGGTGTCTACTTAAGAACGAGAGCGACGGGAGAGGGGCGGGTGCGCTAGTGCATCCCTGAGGGCTAAAAAAAAAAAAAGAGAGAGAAAAGCATACCAGACAGAACATTCTGCTTTGGGCGACAAGCCATTTCGGGCCCTCGATACGGGGTGCTACTCAGCTAATTGAAAAACATCATCAATCTGACCTTTTAGTGGGCCGAATTTAGGTAATATGATTGGATGGCCGCTATCTTAACTGATATATTCGTGACAGAAAGCTTCCCTGGGGTCACCTTGTATGGTACACATCACCTGACAGAAACGTAAGCGGCGTTCAATCAAGTTCAGTTTTACATAGCACCTTTTACAGCAGGGATGCCCTCACTATATGTGAATAGTGCGCTGCTTATAAACAAATGTAATTAGAGCCATAATGTTAGCATCTAACTTGGATACCTAATATATGTCATCAAGGATGCATTCCCATTTGGGGGCGGGGGGGACGACATTCTTGCCCTATGCATTTGTTTCAGCTCATTCCATCCTTTCGTAAGCCCTAAAAATTCAGCCATTCAGTCTTAATAGTGTCATCTCCTTGTTGCCCGGGGCAACACGGGCTATGTCGTCAGCGTGGCCCACACTTCTGCTTTTTTTTCCCCATAGCCGCAGAACAAGCCGACACCTGACGAATCAGCTTGACGAGAAGCTCAACCTTTTTTTTGTGTTTTTTTTTTTGTATATATATAAAATGCGATACATTGCTTTTCACTCTGGCTTGCTGCATGGAACAGTACAAGGATGCCGACTGGTCATACGGAGAGGCAGAAACGGTCTTTGGTTATATATGCTGTCAAAGGAACTACCAAAGTATAATTTTCAGTGCAGTGAGACACAAGCTGAAGTATTTCTGCCGCATTAAATCGCAGGAGTGCCGTGCCCCCAGATCGCAAGGTTTCCGTGCTTTTTTTTTTTTTTTTCCTTCTGAAAGTGGGGGCCACAATGTCAGTCTCTTAGCAGAGAAATGAGTGGGAATTCTGTTGCCATTTTACACAGTGTTGTGAATGTACGGCATATATTAAAACATGCTCCTTAACGATAATAACACTGTCTGTGGTTAGAGAATATCCAAATTAATACTGTAATATTCCAGTGGAAGTAGTACATATACTATATATATATATATATTTATATATGAGAAATTATTTTCAGTTCATTGTCAAATCAGTTGCAGCGTATTGTAACGCATTAAAGAGCAAATGTTTCTGTAATTGGTGCTCAGTATTTCAAATGGACTGGCATATATATATATGTGTGTGTAATCATGAGAAATTGTACAGTATATACATATTATATTATATATTATGTTATATTACATATTATATATTATAACACCTTACAATACACACATATACACACACACACACCTATAGATATATACACACACATATATAATATATATATATATATATGTATATATGTATAATACTGCATGCGTGTGTGTCTTTATATATTGTAAGATTTCTCATGATAAATCAAATCCTGTCAGCCCATGTAGGGAGCTATAGCTTGAAGATTAGCACCCCATTGATTTTTACACAGTGTTGTGTAACTGCTCGCCTTTAATGACCAGAGGAGGTGATGTCTCTCCTGCAGGCCCTGACGTCTCTCCTGCAGGCCCTGACGTCTCTCCTACAGGCCCTGCCGCTCCGCCGCCGCTCATCCTGTCAACCCGGCAGCAGCTCCGTCACCTTCGACTTCACACTCAGATCTAAACGTTGGCACTGTATAAATCAGGCTGTAGACCATTTTGTTAATCGGACTTCCTCCCCCAGCCCCGCCTCCCCCCCC
>JAABNY020000048.1:4496477-4507103 GCA_015164015.2 Brevimyrus niger
AACCAATAGGGAGCCCCTTCCACCCCCCCCCCCCCCCACCCCCACTGTGTAGCCCCCACCTGGATGATGTAACGGCAGCCATCCTGCACCAGTACGCTCACAACATGGTAGCTAATGTGGTGAAGGGGCAGGAGTGAATTCACCAGTTAGATACAGGAGATGATTAGGGGGCCAGGTTTGATGGAGTCCCAGTGGGCAAATTTAGTGGTCACTGGCTACGGCAGGATGCAGGACACAGAGGCAGGACCCGGCGTGGAAAGCGCATCGAATCGTTCCTGCTGTCCGCTGGTGATACGAATGCAGATATGGGGGAGTTACTCTTGGGGCTAGGAGGGGGGCGGTTGGCGGTACGACAGGAGAACAATTTCGAAATACAGGCTATGGGGGGGAGAAGCTACAGAAAGGAAAAACAAACCCAAGGGGATTTCTAACTACTGCAGGCGGAATTGTAGGAAAAAATACTTAAGTTGATACTCTTTTACTAAGGAATCTGTAGCTGCCTTTGAAAGCAGTGTTTGCGATCTCAGACGCAGCAGTTTTGGGTGTAATTACATATCAGGGGGGGGAAAAAAAGGTAGAGAGACCTAACTGAACTCCAGCCACTCTGAACTGCAATCAACAAGCGGGGAGACAATTAACAGCACTAACCCTCCCCAGCGATGGTGACTCACGGAGAAAGTATTCTTTACGAGTGCAGCTCGCTCTGGCCGTGACAAGGTCCTCGTACTAAAAAATACTCCCAGCAGATTGTTTTAATATCTTTGTTTCATTTGTACGATGGCAGGATAAAACACGCAAAAATTAATTAATCTTTATTTTAATTATTTTAATTAATGTTTTTTTGCTCTCTCATTGCCTCATTCAGAGATTCCATTGCTACTTCAATGGAGTGGATATTTATGGATTACACTGTACTTGAATAACATTTTTAAGGGGGGAAAATATGTATGCATATATATATATCAAACTGCAATTTTGAGAGCGCACAAATTATACAGGTCGTCCCAAGTTTACTGCTGGCACAAATACTTCAATAAATGTATATCAAATGTTAGATGATTTACTGTTTCGCATAAATGGACTTTTCTGTTTGTGTAATTTGCGTTGTATATTTATGCTCTAATCGGTTTCCTGTGTATTTCATGCAGCGGCTTACGAACAAAGGGAAATGCATGCATTCGTGTAATGCGGCAAAAAATAACTTGGCCTTAAGATAGTACATGTCCAACAAAAACAGTAATATCGATAATCTTGCTACGACGTGAGTTGCATAACTGACAAATAAATAAATTCACTACAATGAATAATCATGACCTGGAAACGACTAATGGAATCTAATTCAGGAAATCTTTAAAGTAAAATTGGCTCTGTTCTGCATCTCTCACTGCTGTTAAAAAGTCCTGGAATGTGAGGGGGAGGGAGGTAGCCTAATTCTGAAGTAGCTTACAGCAGATGAATGCTCCAGGGAGAGAGTAAGGATGTTCATCTGTTCGAGACTGACCTGGCCCCAGGTGATGATGCTATCACATTCCCGTCAATTCAAGAAGCTATAAGGCGTGAACCCAGATTTACACCGATATCCCAGAGGGCAGCAGAACCTGCTTTGCATCGGGCGGCTTGGCACTTCCCCCTCGTCACCTTAAGTGACCCCAGCCTTGAGTTCTGGTAATGGAGGCTGCACTGAGAGCGCCATCTACGGGTCAGGGGAAAATCAGGAAAATCTAAGGAATGTAGTAAGAGGAATGTCCTTCACGGAGGGCGGAGTAACGAAAGGAGTAGAACTCCCTATTTTCTTTGGAGAGATTTGGCGGCTTAAAGGCATGATTGTCCAGTATTTTCACTACAGATGAAAGTAGTTTAAGGACATGAACAAAGAATATGCACTTTTGTTTTCCATTTCGGTGCTTCTGCCAGTTATGTCCTGCAAGCCACCATGACTAAACCGATACGAAGTGATCAAATTAAAATGACATACAAGCCAGTCTTTTGGAATAGGGTCTCTTTAAGTCCTGAAAGTCACCATTGTATTAGCTGTTTCAGTAGAAAATTGATTTGGAGCCTGATGCTTTCTGTTAATTTACGCCTCACTTGGTAATTTTATGTCCATCTCGTAATATAATTCAGGCAAAACGGAGACAAAAACATGCGGGAAAAAAAAAGCATGACTTCAGCAATAAATCAGTAACACTCATAGAGGCTGTTGCTGACCTTGAGTTGGGCAGTCATGCTGCAGCCAGTTTTACAGGGTTTCTCATGTCACATGATCCACCGCGATGGCTTCAGTCATGTGACGGTGGTTATATATCTATGTAATACAGTAAAAAGTGAAATAGGCATTTCCATAGAGTACTCGTTATTGGATAGATATATGGAAAGAACCTAGATAGTGATCAGAGCCCACGTGGCACCCCGTGAAAACTTTGTTGGAGGTGATGCCCCCTCAGAAAATGGTCACTTATATATTTAGTGCTTCTCAATATTGGCCAGGCCTATATATATTTACCCCTCCCCCGTCATACGTTTTGTTTGAATCTGGGAAAAAAAATGGAGACATTTAAAGTTACATAGCCCCCCCACCCCAACCTTCCGTAAAATGGTTGGGAACCCCCAACTTAATGGGTTGACTGGTAACCAATGAAAAAGTCTTCAAAGAAAAATCAATGACCGGTGTTCGGAGGTTTTGTCAGATGTCTGCTTTGTAGCATTTCCTGTGGAATGGGACGTCAGGCGTAGGACACCTGATTGTTGCTGGGTGGGCTCTTCCACCAGCTGGTCCCCGTGCACAGCAACCGATATCCTCGCAGTCTCAGAATGGGTTCGGTGCGGCAACGATCCCAGTTAACGCTGTTACTTAACGCTGTTTTTTAGCCTGACACTTCAAAGTTCACATTCGTTACACTCATACATATTTCATGTGACTCTTTACCCTCGGTTTTTGTGCCCCTGGAAAACTAGTCATTATCTGGCCTCTGCATCAACCAGTAATATAGCAGCTGCCCCGCGTTTCATACTAAGCAAATCTGACCAGATGTATTTTTATATGAACCTTCCACCATGCTTGAGGTTAGGGTCGGATGGATTCCTCCTGCAGCATCAAAAAGGCCACACCCCGCCACAGTTAGTTTGTGTGGCTCAGTGGATGGCCCCGTGACCGGAATGCTATCGGTTTGAATCCCGTGGTCGGCAGAGTGATGTCACTGTCGGGCCCTTGAGCAAGGTTGTCTAAGATTTGCCCAGCTGATTAGGGCCGGTGAGGTCCTGCATTGTCTGTTATTCAGCACGAGACTCAAAACAGCAAAGACACAATAGATCAAGCCACGTGTTTCCGTCAGCTTGGCAACATCCACCCATCTTCCAGCTGCCCATCGTGGTCTGGGTCATGGAGAGCATAGTCACAAAGAATGTACTGTATATACAGTATGAGTGCTGAATAATTCAGAAACTAGTCCCACAGAATTGTGTACTGAAAGAGTGTTTTACTTGGCACTCTCATTAGCTCATGGGAGTTTTACTTGCTCAAAAATGTTTTGCAGGCAAAATAATAAAATAAATTTAAAAAAAGATTGGTTCAGAGAGATAACCAATCAGATTGTAGAGGAGGCTAGACCAAGACATCTCATTGGTCGGTCCTGACTCCACAATCTGATTGGTTATCTCTATGATCTTTTTTTTATGTTCTACCCTCAGAATGTTTTTGCGTAAGTAAAACTTCCATGAGCTTCCCCTTAGTGCAGTCCTGGGGCCCTTGGCCCATAACCAGTCTTTATCCGAGTGCATTTCTGCCTTTGTCATTTATCTTCTGCTTATTATTCTCCAGCGCTGCTGTGTCGGATGAAGATGTCGCTGCAGGGTATGCCGCGGAGTCACCGCGTATGTCATCGGTGGGGACGAGTTGTTTGCCGTGGCTGCCGTACAGCTGTCAGAGGAATGATGTATTACTTCAGTGTTCAATGGCCCTTGTTTACTCTCGGTGGTGAACGGAAGACTCCATTAAGCAATTACCCTTCCTTTGGCTAGCTGTCTCTCCCCGCGTCTCGCGGCACGTCTCTGTCTCTGCTGCCTGACAATTACAGTTCTGAGATATTGCAGCGTCAGATAGTATTCGACCAAATAATTTATATCGCTCCATCTGTTCATCCATCCGTTTTCCGTATCTGTTTATCCAGTGTTGGGTTGCAGAGAGTCTGGAGTCTATCCCAGGATGCACAGAGCGTGAGGTAGAATGCCTATCTTGTCGAAGGGCACGGCACAAACATTCACGCGGCCGCTTCATCTACACTAATCCACATGCTATTGGATCGTTGGGGGAAAAACATGTAAACATTGGGAGAGCACGTTTGATCACGTTTGGACGCGCAAACTCCATACACAGGAACTGAGCCCACAATACTAGATGCTATCCACTGAGAGGGTGAGCTGCTGACGTATTTTCCCCAATAAAAGAATTGCCTGTAATGGCTTTGTTGAAAAGAAGACAAAATCAGGTGATGCTTGCAATAATTTATAAATTCCAGAGGAAGGCCAATTTATTAGCAGGAAGGAATCTCAATTGTGGGCTAAAATATGAAAAAAAAACAAGCGGCGACTGAACCGTTTTTCTCCCCGGCAGACAGATATAAATACTGGGATGACCTTTCCAGTGTGAATTTTTTTGCAGCGTGTTGCTATAAATAGTTTGCTAGCATGGCACCAAGAGCCTGGCCGCGCATGGCAGAAGTTTGAGCTATTTCAGAAAAACAATAACCAGAAATAGATGTGTGAGAGAGTCAACTAGCCGGGTGAAAATCAAATAAATCTTACTTACTTATAAATCACTTAGAGGCAGATGTGGATTCAAGTAGTCAGACATTTGTTGCACACTCATACTATGCTAAACAGGGGTCTTCTCTAAAGTTCATTTCGCGGTATGTTTCTACGACGGAAACGTCTAGTATTTCGTGTATGCTGTAAATGTGCACTGCTCACTTTCCCCGTTCATAGCACCAAGGAATTATGGGTAAATGTATTGCATAGTGGTGGAGTTCAATGGATTACACGAGTGAGAAAGCTAGCCTGGTTTCTGAGGACAGATGAAGATTACAATAACCGAGAGATATTGAAGTTAAAAGGTCAAAAAAGAAACTATGACTAAAAGCTTAACATTAACTATGGACCTAAAACTTTACCATTTTGATGCGTCCCGTAAAAAAAACCCCTTTGGTGAATCAGTAAGAATCAATGTCATACAATGTCACCAGTATTACAGGGGTATAAAGGCTTTGAGACAAACATTTTTTATTAGTTCAGTTTAGTTTTTGATTAAAATCTACCATAACTATGGACTAACTCCGACTTTGGCACGTCCCGTAAAAAGGACACCCTTTAGCCCATCGAAGTAAATCAGCATCACACAATGTCACTGTTTTTCAAAAGGTCTCAAAGCTGTAGACTCATAACACAAATGTCCAGGACTGCGGAGACAATTAGCAAAACCCAAAAGATTTGCATCTGGCCCAGTTAACTCAAGACACAAAACGCAAAACAGGACATGACTTAAAGGACTGGCATCAGTGCATTTCCACATTTCCCAGAATATAAAGATAAGATGGATGTAAAAAACGAAAAAGTCCATATATATATACTACATATACTTTGTGCCTTGGGTCGCAACCTAATTTCCACAGTCAGTTATTTATTTACATTTACGTATATTAATTGATAGAATCTTGTGTCCAAGGTGACGTACGTACCAGGCAGATAGTACACTACAAGCACACAGCTGTCAAGGAGTCAACTAGGCACAAGTGCAGCTGTGCTAAGCTTCCAACGAATGACTCGTAGCCAGTTAGCGTTGTAGCATGAAATGCTAGCGAGAAGCTAATAATGGAGTTATTGAAAATGGCAAGGTCCCTTTAGCATTGTAGCCTCACACCTCGGTGCTAGCAGTTTCCATTCCCACCCACACCTCCATCTATGTGGGGTCTCTGTGATCTGTTCTCCTCCAGGGCTCTCCCCTCTCTTTCCGTACTCCATCCAGGGGGGTCCCATGCCTCGTGCTCCAGGCCCAATGTGACTTTGTACTGGATCAGCGGTTTAAGAAGATGGATGGATGGTCGGTTGGATAAATGGTTAACGCTCCCAGACACGGGGTGGGAGAATAACTTGTGTTTTAAACCAAGCACATTGTGCATAAAATTAATTATTATAGTAGCTTACTTTACCTTGCTGGAATAACCAGTTCAGGTAGCTGGTGTGCTATAACTTTTAAAATTAAAATTTAGTGATCAGTGGTCATTGTCAACACACAGTGTGCAACAACAAAACGTCACCTCTGAATTTAACCCATGTGTGACTTTCGTGACATAGCAGGGGGCAACTAATTCAGCGCCCGGGGAGCAGTGCTTGGGGACGGTACCTTGCTCAGGGTACCTCAGTGGCGACTTGCTGGTGGGGGATTCAAACCAGCAATCTTTCAATTACAAGTGCACTTCCCTAACCATCAAGCCACCACTGGCCACATTTTAAGGATCCAGTTATCCTTTTTATGCCCCTGCCAGAGAAATCGTAAATGGAGTCGGCGTATTTGGCATTTGCACAAATATCAGCACATCGAGAACGTTTGCTTTCACGTATCCCATCATGCTCTCCTTCGATACATATGCAAATGTACAGGTGAGTGCAGAGCTTATGGTCTAATCACATTGTCCCGGCACCCCTGGACCTTTTCTGTGGGGGGGGGTGTTTAAGGGCCTTGCTAAAGGGCCCAAGGAAGATGTGACTGTTCTGCTGACGACGGGATTCAAACCGGCAACCTTTCGGTCACTGGCATTAATAGTTTGTGTAGTAAAGCTGAAAGGTAAAAATAAAATCCACTGCAGCACTGTGCGCACTGTTATCACACGGCACTGCAGAGCTGGAAGAATTTATTCATATCTTTCAATTCCTTTTCCCAGCAGTGCTAAACTTGTATCTGTCAAGGGGGGAGGGGGGGCACTTCACTATATACTGCACAGAGAATGCTACGCTACCTTTTTCCAGCTAACTCTTTAGCTTTGACCGCATCCACCATCAAGCTAATCGCTATGCAACCAAATCAGTCCTCTGTCATATTAATCATTTAAGGAGCAGCTCGTGATTAATATGAGGTTGGAAGGAGGTTGAAGCCGACACACCGATTGAGGCCAGATATGCGATTGGGCCTGAAAGGCTCTGCTTGATCAGCCAGTCTTCAGCGGTGGGGGACTTATCCTTACATGCCCTGGGTCGACACCACGAGCTGCAGCATGAAACAGTAATCCAGGCGTGGCAGACTGCTATGCGGCAAGTGGCGGGTCGTACCTATTTAACGTTCCAGAGTTTTTATCGATCGGCGTGTGCGTTGTTGTTAATATTCTTAGGCTAAGAAATGTTCAACCAAAGAGTTACCCATCGGTGTGGGACGAGGGTGTGTCGGCCGGCAACCATCATTTCGGTTTGCAAAGACCTCGGGATGAGTGTCAATGGAAAGGACTTCGGAGCACAGCAGGTATGACTTGATCTTCAGATCCAGAAGAACGAGACTTGACTCGATGGTTTTACGTCTCTGACATTCGTTGTAGGTGGATAGGAACAACCCAGGGATCCCCATTACTACGAATTCTATATTTAGTTTTCACCGAGACCAAAAGTAAGAGTTTACTATCGCGAAAGAATCCATAACCGGCTCCCATTCTGGGTCCTTGTTTATTTGTCGAAGCAATTTGATGTGCATATCGGGGAATATTAAATGAGGTCGGTTTAATTACAAATTAATATGCATTGACTACCGTGTTTGTATTAATCTTCCAATTGGCACAGCTGGGTCAGCCCGGTATTCAAATCAACAATTTTCCCTCATTTGAGCGAACTCGCTGACTACTCGTTACACGATGTCGGCCGTGGTCTCCCCAAATACTAACGCGAGCGCCAAATGAGGTTAGACGGCCGCATTGAATCCACATCATTAAAGCGCGGCCTCTGAGAGGCCATTAATTATTTGGTGGAATTAGGGGGTGCGGGCATTAAGGAACAGTGGAGTGCATGTCAGGACGTAACGTTATTAAGAGTTTGGATATGAAATGTTCAGATCTCAGGCCAGTCTCTAACAATGGCAGCTGTAAACAGTCCCTTGTTTACCATGTGATGTTTGAAGAGTGAATCATGCATCAGCTCTGAGTCCCCAGGAAGGAAGCAACTGCAACAGAAGCCATTAATTGTCCAGGATATGTCACACCTACCAAAACAAAGCGGTCCGTGTCTATTCTCGTTACGTCCTCAGCGGTACAAGTACGCCATGAATTTCTGCGGCTGCTCAAGAGTGATAGAACATACCGTACGTCAGACTGCGTTAACTGGTTAGATCGTCGATTTTGTGCCTTTTTTGTCTGTTGTTATGTGTTCCACTGTTGAGCAATACATCCGATATATGAAGAGCATTCAGATTTTTTTAATAAATGTTACCGTCAGGATCGATCCCTATCCTGCCCTGTCTGTCGCTTCCTTGTTTGGCCAGCAGGTGTTGCTGGCCATCCCGTTAGTGTTTCAGTCTTTAGTGATCATTAATGATCACTCACCTGTTCCTTGTAATTCCTAGGGCTGGTGTTTGGTTGTTATTGACTTGCACCTGTTCCCTGCCCCTTCATTACTTGTGCGTGCGTGTGTGTTGTGCGTGTATATCGGTCATTGTAGGTGTCAGTGTTTGGTAGCTGTTGAGTGTGTGACTGGGAAGGTAGTCTGGTTATCGCTTGTGTTTCTTCTGAGTCCCCTTGTGTCTAATTCTGGCCCTTGTCAGTTCTAGTCTTTATTAGTCTCAGTTATTTACCTGCCCTTGTTTGACCCCTAGTGGTCCCTCTTTTTTTTGGATTCTTTTCATAATACAACCTGCTTGTCCTCTTGCTGTCTAAAGCTGCCTAGCGGATTATCATTCCTTCACGTGCCGACGCGACAGTTTCCACGAGGTCTTCCAATGACAATTTCTAACTAAAGGAAGCAAATGTATCCATGCCTACAATATATAGTAGAAGGCATATAAAAGCTCTCCATCTATGCCTACAGTATATATGGCTTACAAAGCTCTTTCAGCCTCTGCTGTTTTTTTTCCGTCAGGATAGAGCGCTGTATACAGAGATGATATTAATGTCACAGCACAACTGCAATGCATAGATTTTGTAGGAGATATTGTAGGAGGTAGGCTGAGTCAAGGTTGGCATGAAAACGTTGTCCTCCCTGGGCTTGTTGACAGTGGATGCCACCACCTGCGTGAAGCTGAGGAGATACGAAGAACCCCAGAAAATCACAATAAATACCGAAATTCTTAAACTCAGGCAAGGCCATCTAAAAAAAAAACCAAAAAAAAAAACCTAGTAACTCCAAAATTCAGTTATGCAGAGGTGGAAAAGGGCAGTGTTGGCATTAATCATAACGGTATGTCTGACTAATCCGACTGCCCACCTTCTCGAGTGTAATTGGGACACACGGCGTTCAGCGTTGCAGCCATTTGCAGCCGTCGGGTCGGGCACACGATACTGTACCCCCCACCTACGTCCTCCTGAAAGCCGGGCGTGAACCCACATCTCTCCGCACCCCACGGGTTTCTAACACCGACATGGCATTTTAGCTAAACAGCGAGCCTCCATTGTAATTTCCATCATAGGGTTGGAGAGAAGCACAGGGGGGCTATTCATCTATGGCGCCAGTCATCTTGCACTCGCCAACGTGCTGCCTCTTCACCCACGTGAGCCGGAATCGAGGCGCGGAAACTGCCACCTGTTTCTCAGACTTGTGAGGGATCCATTACGAAACGCATCGTCAACCTAGATGTCCAAAACAAAAGAAAGAAAAAATCATGCGGCAACAAAAAAACATACAATTATAGCAAAAAAAGTATTAAAAAGTACAAATAAATACTATATAAAAATCATTCAGGGTGCGCCTTAAATTACTGAGGGGTCCCGATCCCAGCATCCATGACACTGCCAGGGATCCAGTCAGTTCATGAACTCATTTCCCGCTTGCCTGCAGACTCATTTGACTGCTTGCGCTTTATGAAGTTTTATCGTGACGGTTGCTGTTTTGAACCTCTAACTTTGTTGCTATGTGCGTCTTCCTTTCATACTGCATTCCCGGCTGTACAGGTCCTGTGGTTCTCGGACGTAGTGAAATCTTCCTGGCGGGGCTGTTCTGGCTCTCGTCGTGACTGGATAAGGAGAAGAGAAGGCTGATGAAAGGATTATACTGATTTGAAATACAATCTCCAACACTGTTTTTTTAATGTATCATGTTTTTACTGTGTGATGCATGGAGTGTTGCAGTGGTTGGCTCTATCTCCTTGCACCTCTGGGATGAGGGTTCAAGTCTCAGCTCTGGTTCCATGTGTGTGGAGTTTGTCTCATCATGAGGCTTCCCTCCAGGTACACCCCCCCCCCCCCACACACAGTTCAGAAACATACTGAGGTTAACTGGAGTTACCAAATTGCTCATAGGTGTGAATGGTGTGTGATTGTGCCCGGTGATGGGTTGGTGCCCCATCCTGGGTTGTTCCCTGCTTTGTGCCCCATCCTGGGTTGTTCCCTGCTTTGTGCCCGGTGACGGGTTGGTGCCCCATCCTGGGTTGTTCCCTGCTTTGTGCCC
>JAABNY020000048.1:4523046-4542134 GCA_015164015.2 Brevimyrus niger
AGTGTTAGAGTGGCAAGCTACGGCGCTTCCTCTACACAAAGGTAGATGGGGTTAAAGCTACGGCGCTTTCCCCAACAATCAGTTTTCAAATCTAAAAGAATCAAACCTTTTGTAAGGTACATCCACGCATTGCACAGATCAAAGACTTAGATTCTAACAACCTAATTGTATTTGACAGGTTATTATATAAATCCATTGGATTTGTACTGTGTGCATGTCCAGTGGCATGGTGGCTGTCATTCATTATCCACCTGACTTACGATGGCCAAAATGACACTTGATGAACAACAAACAAACACATTTATTCTTGTATAGCGCATCATCACAACATTACATCGTCTCAAAGCGCTTTACAGCATCCCCACCCAAAGCCCCCGGTGGTAAAGCCATAGGCGATAGTGGCAAGGAAAAACTCCCGAGAAGGAAGAAACCATCCTCCAGGGACCTGCAGGGAGAGTGAACCATTTGCTGTATTTTCTAACTCCACCAGATGGCGATCTCTGTGCACAAAATCAGGCCAGGGCATTCCCCAAATCACACCTAGAGCACCATATAGTAGGGTCAGGAAATAAAGTGAATGGTTTATGATGTGTGGTTTTGGCTATTACTACTCCAGACTCGGCATGCGACTTTGACCCGTTCAGCTACTATAGTGAACTCTCACAAGACCCATAATTTATTATTCTTATTATTTCTTATTTAAAATGCATATAATTACATTATTGGCCACTGGTATCATTATTATTTAATAAAAAAAATTTTGGTGTAAGTTACTAAGTGTTGGAGTTTATTTCCCCTAACCTTATTTTCCCCATTGGATATATGTGTTTTAGTAATGCGATTTTAGTAAATGCCCCGCTTTTCAGAAACGCATTAGTTGCGATGAAGCAGGACTGGCTGCATGTACACATCTCCAGACTGCAGTTCCGGCAGCATCTCCCCTCTCTAGCGACTAAAATACTGCAGCATGTGCTGTAAAGGCATCACAAGTATCTAAAATTTGCATTTTTTTTCCTCATAGATTTTTTTTTTTTGTCGATAGGTGAAATATTTGTTGCTTGGAAGATTAACTGACATTTGTTGTAGATCTATGGAGTAGATCCATGATGGAAGGGTTTTGTTTTTTTTTCACTCTGGGTCTCTGAGGTATCAAGTACCGAGAACAGAGTTTACCAAGTCGTTGATGCGTTGGTAGTTTTCTGCTTTGCCTCTTAAGGTCCATTCCTATGTTTGCAGTTTATTAGATGGAGCCTTTAAGTTTGCGTGCTATTGAGTTCTTGGCGTCGTAGCCACTTCCCTCCTACAGCAAGCTTATGTTGCAAAAGGAACATCGGAACAGCTTTAAGCGGCGACCGAGAGAACGACGACGCCAAAATCTGCTAGGCCGGCTCTCCTGGAAAATCATGCTGCTTAGCAACACCTTGTTAAAATAATATGCAAAACCACAGTCGGTGTTAAATTCAGTAATGCAAAGGAACGGCATACAGCATGTATATAAAACGACGGGGGTCTGTCACATTGTGAATTATTGGAGGACATTCAAGAGACAAATGCACTGCAGTTCAGCTGCAAAACCAAAATCTGTAATTGAATACTGTCTGGAAAAATCATCTCCACACTGTACACCGTTCTGCTTTGGCAAACAGCATCAAGCACCAGCTGACCTGGCAAGCTGATATCCCATGTATGTATCAAGCTGATATCCCATGTATGTATCAAGCTGATATCCCATGTATGTATCAAGCTGATATCCCATGTATGTATCACATGCTAAAAGGTTCTGGCTCGAACGTCGGCCTTTTCCTGCCAGGAATAGCTGCTCTATACCACTAAAGGACTTGGGTGCCCTTGAATGCAATCTGAGGTTTTCCCAGCAAGTACCAGCATCTAAGCAGAAGGCAACATCAGCGACTGATTATTTCTGGATTGTTTTTTTCTTTTCTTTTTTTTTGTTCTGGTGGAGAAGCTCAGCCTTTTCAAGTGGAATTTTAAATGAAGGTTAATTAAATAATTAAAGTAAAACCTTTATGAAACACAGCACAGCATAGCTGATCGGCCCTGTACTGATGACTATATGCTTGTGGTAAAAATGTGAAAAATACAAGGCACACACACACACCACACACACACACAGACACACATTTTAAATCATGTCTTTGTGGGGACTCTCCATTCATCCCTATGGGCAAAACTGTAATCCCAATAATGACAGCCTTAACCCCTACCCAGCCCCAACCGATTATTTTTCGATTTGCAGATTATATAAAACGAAATGATGCCCACCATATCGAAATGACAGGTTTTTAATCACATTGTGATATATATATAAATATTATACACACACATGTATTGTGTGTGTGTGTATATATATATATACATATAAGTTTCAAAATATATGGTATATATGCTGAATATACATTCTACATACACAAAAAAAAATGCAAAGCAACAAAATGGCAATACCATGATATATCACAATAGCTTTTAGCTTGTATTTTTGGTCTCCGTTTCAGCTTTAGATTCAGCAAACGCACTGGGTCAGGACCCTCATTCAGCGCATAATCAAAGCCCCCGGATAATGGGCCAGCGGCAGCTTCCAGAAAGCCGTTGATAGGAGGATAAGCACTGTGAGGTCTTTACCAGTCTGCCTGTGTCACTTAGTTCATATCCAGGACTGTCTGCCAAGCCCTTAATGTGCATTGGGCTCTATGTTAAAACAGCCCCCATGTGTGTCCCAGGAGAGAAGGAGACCTACTTTAGCAGGCAAAATGTATCTCTGTCCGAAAGCTGTAGAGCAGCTTTAGACCAGTAATAAGAAGAACATAACTCAATGCAGCTGTTCAGTTTCCACACAGCTGCTGTTAACATTTTTATCTGCTAGTCTACTGGAATCATTATGACCAAATATACCATAGTATATGCTCCTTTTTTCATGTTTTTCTGCAGTGCAGTGGGCACATTACAAATAAATAAATCCCTGATTATCAAAGTTACCTCAGACATGTTGAGCATAGAGCACATGAGGCTGGTCCATTAGACATGTAGCACTGGATTTTGAAGCTTGTGGTATAATTTAATTTAGTTATCAGACAAAGGGTTGAATGGGGCAGGCGATGCAGCCATTTAGCTGAATGAATAGGGATACTGTACTGTAGTCAGATTTTACCCAAATAAGCCTCGGTTGATTTCTCAGTCCAAACTATATTCTAAATACCCGAAAAACTGTGAAGACATTGTTATTGACAAAGCAACAAAATCTGAAAGGAGACAGAGACATATTCATCCGGTGTGACAATGGCGAAACAAGTACGAACAAACACCTGATTTACCAAATTTCTTCCAATACACGCTCCCCGATATTTATCAGATTCGAAAAACTATCTGCCTGGCTTCAGCAGAGGCTGAGATCGGCCCGGGCGGTGTACTTTGGGACAAAATGGAGCTCACTATCCCTGCTGATAAAAGATTAAAACCCAATCCCAACTCTGAGGTTCTGGGGAGCCCTTTGAACTATTCCCCTAAGTCCCCAGGGCTGTGGCTTTGTGAGAAGGGTAATTATTTCTAAAGCGGGGTCCTGACAATCCTTGGTGAAGCATTGCAGTGTGTTCAGTTTAACTAAAACAAAAGATCTCAGAGGAGAGGACCGGCCCCGAGTATTTTCCCATCCATCTCGTAGAGAGGCCTGTGATGTGCTTTTCCGGATAACGCTGCTTTGTAGACGTGTTGATGAAATCCTGCTACCCCGACCGAGCGATGAAAGGAGGAACGAGGGGCAGAGAAGCACATCACCGCGAACGCAATGCAGAGATCCGTAACGTCATTTCCTAAAGCAAGCATTTGGGCAATTAGTTCAAGTCCATTTCCTCCCCCCCGTAATAAATCCTGCCATTATGAAAAGTTAACTGACTGGTTGTACTGCTTTAAAAGGAAGTGTATGGGGGGGGGGATAAAAAAAAAAATCATCATGCATGTATTTATGATTACAGCAGTGGCCTACTTACAAATGTCTGCGCGAGGGCTTTCAGAGTCTCTGAAGATGTACGCGGGAGAATGACTCGAGCTTCGGAGAATCCCGACTTTTTCATTATCTTCGAATCAGACTCGAGGGGCCGAAATGACACGGAGGACGGCGTCTCTTCAGATGACAAACGGCTCGCGATTAAGTAACAGACAAGTACGCATCGCCATTCGAGACCAACGATAAGTGCTTCCGAATGAGACATATAACTGGTTACTGGCCCTAATTTCCACCGTGATGAGCCATAAGGCACTGGGACAGCGTCGCACCAGCAGTCCTACACTGTACGGCCAAAGTGTGTGGACCCTGTGTCCAGTACTGTAACCTCGTGATTGTACCTTTTATGGCACAGAAATGTACTCTGAGAAACATCCCAAAGGTACAAAACAGCATTAATATACCATCAATGGTATGGAAATGTTCCCTAAAATGCATAAGTACCTACAGCTAAGGGTACAATTTGTAGACCCTCGAGGGTACAGCCCCAGCGCAAAGCAAAGGTACAAATTTTTACCCTTTTCCCGAGAGTGTAGCTTGTCTAACATCTCAATCCAAAACAATGGTTTGCGTGGAAGCAGGTTCACCCTTAGTTGCTGTAATGGCCTCTGATCTTCTGGGAAGACTTTCTGATTGGATGACGGACGTCGCTGGTGGGATCGGCTGCCATTCAGGTCGGGTATCGATGTCGGGTGACCAGCCCCCGCTCTGTGAGCTCGTGTGGCCCCAACTTTGCAGGTAAACTCGCCGTCAGATGGTTCCACTTTACAGTCGCGTCACTTCAGGTTGACCGGGGCAGCTCTATCAGGGGAGAAATGTTTTCTAGCAGAGATAGGAACTCTGACCATTTTACTACCCAATCACTTTTTATTAAAGGCAAGCGAATGTCATCTTTCAGATTCATAAGCCTATTAAATATGTAAATGTGTGATTGCTATACATCAGTTTTTTCTCACAGTAGGATATTCGACACATTGGACACATTGGATATTTTGAATTTTCTTAGTTCTAAAGATTCATTTCGTTAGATGAAAAGAACGTCCTATTCTCTTCCATGTCTTTTCGGTATGTCATCTTTACAATGCAGCCGTAAAGTCGCCCTATAAGAAACTTGAAGACTACACCCATCTCAACTACACCTCCAGATTTGGGGGTGAAATCCCCCTTGCCCTGTTGACTGTAACAGACTCCAGATCACTCCCTGTACTGAAAACACGGACGGATGATGGACGGATGGATATCACCTCTTCAGGGTTTTGACTGTTAGCTATATAATTCATCATATTTGTTCACCAGACGACGATGTTCATATCATATTAAAATAGACGAAGAGAAGCACGTCAACCGAAAATACATGGGATCGCAAAATTATCGTTGTAGAACCAAGGAGTAGACAAATAAATCGTTAAATAAAATCTAAAAAGAATAAAGCAACGTAACCTTTCCGTGGGTTGCAAACCTAAAAAAAAAAGCTGGCAGTTTGACAGGCTTCACATCATTGACAAAAGCAGATATTTCGAAGTAGCCAGTCTCTGTCCGTGGTCCTGAAACCAGGACGCGCCTGACTGTCGGTGAGAGGAATCAGTGTCAGTCATTCGGTGTATGACACGGACAAACATGGTCGGAATTTGAAATATGTAGAATTAGTGATCGGCAGGGAATTAACAATGCTCTTTCAACGTCTATTCTAGTTAAATATTGTCATGGTGGAAAAAAAAGTTCAAATGATGAACTGCGATGGACGAAAAGAGCGTAGGAAATTGCAGATGGTGTTTTCCTTTAAGATGATGTAAGACTTTATTCCCCGTGATGGTTTATCCCTGCACCGCTGAAACAACATCAGCAGAGACGTTTTTACTGTGCTGCCAGCGCTGCTCGCAAGACATCGGAAGGATCCCCTGCAGGCTCCGGCCAAACCCACTCGCAGCATTGCCTTTATAAAGCCGTTTAATCGCTGCGCTGGAAATAAAAGCTGATCGTGGAGACACGAAGCCAACCAACTCCAGCAGGGACAGATGAAGTGTCCGGCATCGGTCCAGAGACCCGAGTTGGTGTTTTATCTCTCAAGTTATCTCGGACGGGTCATCGTGTATTTTTCTTTAACCGGAGAAGTTGACATGAACTACTGGTGACAAAGCCGCTCGGCTACACTCCACGGATTACTTAAGTTGCTGTGAACTTTTGTAGGAATGATGTAATATCCAGTGCTTTTTTAAGACTGGGGTGAGATTTGTTTTCCAAGTGGCCAACATTGTTGACCGTGTTTAATAAATCCTGGGCGTGATAATGCACGAATTACCGTGTCATGCTATTTAGGGTAATATTCCAGAGAAGAAATTGGCCAAGCATCCCTCCCTACTATACCATCGACGGGCAGAAGAGGCAGGGCGACCGGTTCAAAGGCTTTATACGCTTCTGCATATTTTGAAGTAACCTAGATGTTTGTATCAACTGTTCTTTACATTGACCAAATGGGGCTTATCGGTCTATATATTTAACTCTTAATATAGCTGATTGATAAGAGAAAATATAACCATTTTGTACAACATTATAGCTTTAAAATATAGTCCCTATCTCTGGTTGAATATAATTCCGACTTTCGGATTAGATGTTTAAATTGTGGTATGATATTCGGTGATTTTTAATTATTTTTTTTTTTTATGAAAATCGCCCAGTGATTAAATACCCACATTTACTTTCTGGCCGCACAGCCGGCATTCTTTGCGACTTTAGCTTTGCAGGCATTCGCATGCATGACTGAAATAATGGCCCTGAGCGGTAACAGCAGATCCCAGCCGCAAAACAAAGATCAGGGATCTGCCCCCACTTCTTTCCCCGACGTCGTGGAGCTAAACGTCGGGGGTCAGGTCTACTACACCCGCCACGCCACCCTAATTAGCGCGCCGAATTCACTGCTTGGTAAGATATTCTCTCCCAAAAAAGACAATTTAAAGGATCTAGCCAGAGATCCCAAAGGACGCTATTTTATCGACAGAGATGGCTTTCTGTTTCGGTACGTATTGGATTATCTAAGAGATAAGCAGATCGTCCTTCCCGACCACTTTCCAGAGAGAGGAAGACTAAAGCGCGAAGCAGAATATTATCAGCTTCCGGAGCTAGTTAAAATCCTCACCCCAGAGTACTTCAAGCAAAGTCCGGATGACTATTTCCACAGCGACATCGATGACATCTCCCAAGGCAGCGACCAAAAAATGTGTGCGCCGTCTTTAGGCGTGAGCGACCGCAGGTACGGGTTCATCACGGTAGGGTACCGGGGCTCCTGCACCCTGAACCGGGAGAGCCAGCGGGACGCGAAATTCAGAAGAGTGCCCAGGATTCTGATCTCCGGCAGGATCGCTTTAGCCAAAGAAGTCTTCGGGGAAACCTTGAACGAAAGCCGAGATCCGGACAGGACCCCGGACAGATATACGTCCAGGTTTTACCTTAAGTTCAAACATCTAGAAAGAGCATTTGACATGCTGTCCGAGTGCGGATTCCAGATGGTCGCCTGTAACTCCTCGGTTACTGCATCGTTTGTCAATCAATACACAGAGGACAAGATCTGGTCCAGTTACACAGAATATGTCTTCTATCGTAAGTAAAGAGTTCGGGATTTTTTTGCTCCTTACCTATGCAAAATTCCATGCTTATTTGAATTTCCTTAGCAATGGTGTCTGTGTTTTAAATAAAAAAAATCATATAATTTAAAGGCTATCTGAATGCATGTAGGTTAATAAACGACTTTTTTTTTGAATCACCACTAGAAGGCACAATTGATTTGTGTGTCTCAAATTATGTGCACGTTCTGAATCCTTCATGTAAAGATTACATGACATATTTTGTAACGTTTGCGGCTTGTTTCTCGGTTACAAACAAACCAGACACTGAATGGTCTGGGTGTTAGCTTTGATTGTCGTTGTTTTATTATTCTATCGCATAGATGTTCATAACGCGGCGTTGGGATGGTTCACTCACTTCCTGATTGGTGGAAGGTAAAAGAGACTTTGAATCCTCGTGCGCCTTCGTCTTGGTACCGGAGGGGTGGGGGGGCGTCACCAGCTTCATGTTTATTCAGTCTGTTCCCACTGACTCCCCGCCGAATCAGTTACGAATAACACAGACCTCTGAGGACTGTCAAAGTTAGCTGTTTCTCCAAGATGTCCTCCCACAACGTGCGGTATTTGGATGATGACTTCTGCAGTTATTCTAAAAATACCCCGCTGCATATTGCATCAAAACGCCTCACATTTCCCCCTTTCCTCTAGAGGAAATCTTTTATAGGTAGCATACACAACATATACTTCATCTACACAACAACAACAAAAAAAAAGAATATGGGAGTTTAATTGAACGACTCAAAGTGTATACAAAATATGCTCCTGTATCTAAGTAAAGGTGATCAACAGTGGGACTAATTATTCTAGATTTATACACACCTTTGAGTTTTGGTCCTTAACGTCCAAACACAAGTTGAGTTAATATGCCATTAAGCACAGCCAATATATAAAACATAATATTATATTACGGCATAGAAAGATTTGATTACCATGCAGTAGGCAAATCTGTTTTTATCGACGACTTCTGTCTATTTATTTAGGGAACATACCCAGTAACACAAATAAATTAAACTTCGATTAAACAGGCCAAATGACTTCAGATGAAGATGTAGCGATACATCATATTGATATGTGGTAGGCTATATACCTGCATGTATGTTTCGTTTGTACAGAGTTTGACAACGTCTGACTAAGATTCTCTTCTAAATGTAGTTGATTACATTGATTTCTCTGTTGATGGACCAAAGAGCAGTTCGCAGGAGACAAACAGAATATATAATCGCCTCAAGTTATTTCTCGTCTATCTATAGAAGCAAGGCGCCGTGCAACGTAATAACAGTAAAAGTTTTGCTGTGCCGTTTCTCTTCGTACCGCAGACACACTGTGTTCTACTTTTGTGCTGTCATGTCCCGGCCTGTGTCACCTTAATTGCCTTGGGCAGGTTATGTTTAAGACCCGTTACGAATTTCTGGAAAAGCGGCGTAGCAGCTCCTCGCCTCCCTCACGGCAGCATCCCCGGGGGTACAAAGGCTACGGCGCCCAGCACAGGAATCCGTAAAGCGTTTGGTGCATGGACGGAATGAATGATGACAGGTGATTTCCGAGGCGAGATTTCACGCACATGCGCACTGAATCGAGGCGGGGAGGTTCTAAGCAATTCATAATAAAATGAAAATCGATGAAGCTCTTTATTCAACTTCTAGTTTCTATCCTAGCCAACTCTCAACTTCGGGATAACCATAAAGCAGTAAGGTTTAGCTTGGAAGCTGATGTCTGAAAGCCCTTCAGCATATTTATAATCCAGTAGAATCATTTCAACAGATCACCTATAACCGGATTTTAAAATGCTAAATGTGACGCGGGGCACACGTGGGCGGCGGAAAAGATCGTCCTCCTCTCGTGGTCTGGATCCTCTCCGGTTCCCCACTGTCCACGCCCTCCTCCCGTGAATTTGGTCCGACCCTCCTTCACATTGCCTTCGCCCACAAGACGAAATAGCACCAGCTGGGCTAACGGCTATGCCAGTGTGGAGGAAGTACAACGTAGCTTCTCGCCGGCACCAGAGAACATCACGATTAAACCGGAGGGCATCCAGCAGCTCCTCGTACTGTTGTCTTTGGGCTCCGACTTTATATTGTCAGTGAATTGGAGGGGTACTTTAAAAATCACATTTAAACCCACGAAATGTTAATCATTTAAAAAACAATATTGCAAGACGGGAAAGGGAACGATTACAGTTAAAGTGTTTTGGTTCAAGTTTACCTGGATGTGAGTGACAGCTGAGCGAATGCGTCTTAACTGATCTAGAACATTCTGACGAGGCACGTAGCACTGCAAATAGACAGATGCATTTATATTGGGCTACATGCAGTGGACTGAGAACTAGTTTGCTAGCTGAAATATTTGACCCACCCTATCAGATTTAAGAATTGGACGGATGGAACCTTGGTGTTTTATTTGGAAAATGCTCAGATGGTTTCCTTGAACAGTGAAACATTATACATCCCTTTACAAAGCATAATTGTATTCTTTCAGGATAAAGGCTTTTTTAATGGCCTACTGCTAGTCATCTGACTAAGGCTTCGTCTGCTTCTTGATGGTGCTTTTCCAGAATGTTCGCGGCGGACAAATGTGTCTATAGCCGCCCTAATGTACCTGCTCTCTTAACCGTATCCCAGCTCATCAGGAGAGTATTGTCAAGGAGAACTTCATCAAAACGGCACCAGTTTTAGTATAATTAATACATCAAACGAACCGCGCTTAGATGGAAATGGTTCTGTGCGCGTTCGTAAGATCAGGTGCGACAATACAAATCGCATAAATCTAATTAAAGAAGTGTGACGCGCTCAGATTGCGCGCCACCGTGTCGCAAGTTAAACGCGCATGCAGCACCCTCACCCACTAGCTCAGTGCAGGGTTGTGGTAAGCTTGGAGTCTGGCCCTGGAAGATCGGGACACGAGGTCGGGAACTTCCAGGACCTAGGGTGACCAGATATAATCCATGTCAGGGAGGACACTCTGAGCTAGGGCAGGGATTGTAAATTACCATTTCAATGAAAAGGACCTGGTTTTCGCGTGAGCACTGAGTTCTTGCAGTGTCACTAATGCTAATGTGAAACAGCTGGATGAGTCTTTCGGTCAAGGAAACAAACCAGTCAAAGCACATGAAGGGCACAGGAGCCTTTCAGTTTAAAAGTAGTTTGTAAAACACCAAGTAGCTCAAAGTGTCCTCCCTGACATGGATTATCTGGTCACCCTATTCCCGGGAGGGAAAGTCAGTCTATCACAGGGGTCTTACTCACACGCTAAAGACAAATTATATGAATGCCAAATTCAATTAGCCACATGCAAACTACAGACGCAGAGTTTGGGGGGTGTCAGTCGCATCTAATGCTGAACCCTGGGGATAGGCAACAATAGCCCCCCCCCCCCCCCCCCCCCCAAAAAAAAAAAAAAAAAAAAAAGCTAGCAGACTTAACTACAAGATATATAAATATAAGATGGATTGTACTTTGATTGAGGTTTTCCTGAATCAAGATACAGCTCTGGTATTAATTGAGCCCACAGCCCCCTTATATGTTGCACCCATTTCTCTATTATACGGTGTGTCTCTGTGAATAATACATACATATATGTTATTATTATTTTTTCATCGATGAAGGGCTCCTTCCTTGATTTATGGGACTTCAGTCCTGCTTCGAGGAGCCTGATATGAACTGTCCTAGCAGAGCACTTCACACCTGCACTGAATGCTTCCTGTTCCTTTTGAAGGTCACGTGATGTCACCCTCCGATTCATAAGAAACTGTCAGATAAGTTGACCGTCATACCTGGCATCGGAAAGTCGCTTCCTCCCCTTTACCTGGCTGGTTTCTGGTCGTTCCCAGTGTCTCCTGCTTCACCTCGTTTGTGTGTTCTCCGGTTTTTGAAGCTCTGAGCCTGGAAGCAGCCTGCCTCACAGCGTAGCCTTCCGTCAGCAGAACCGGGATCAAACAAGGATTTTAAAAAAATGCAGATTCGTTTAATATATATGGGCTCTTAATTTTCTCTAGAGCTGTAGACCAGCATGGATGTAAAATACTGAAAAACATTTTGGCAGTGTGGCCCGTCTTTAACACAGAAATGTCACATAAATATGAGCCTTCTGCTTAATGCTATGCATCTAGCACGCTTGGCTGGAAACGTGCAATACCAGCTTCTGCTCTTCTATTTTGGCCAGTGCAGCGAGTTCAAGGCGTCTTGGCCTGCCATCAGATTGTCGTGATTTTGGCAGGTGACTGTAAATGGGTGAAAATTCTGAAATGAGCCCCTTTTTTTTCCCGCTCCTTGCCCCAGAGCGACCGGCTGCGACCGGTCGACACCGGTCTATAACAACCTGTCCCGTTGTGCGCGTGAATTACATGCAATGGCTGGTCTTCGCCGGCTATTTCTAGAGAATGCCGAAGGGAGCAGGGAGTACTGCGGAACCTCAACATCTGTCCCTCCCAGGTCGCATTCAAACCCGCCACCAATCAGAACCGCCCGGCACGTCTGGATGCCGCTTAATCTTCCGGCTTCACACTCCTGCGGTTTGAAGCTCAGTAGTGTGGTGACGGCAGAGCCAGGCAATCGGCTGCTAACACGAAAAGATGGAGGATTTAAGCATGCGTCGCGTTGGGATCCCAAACACACAACCTGCTGGCGCAGCGTGAATAACGGGCGAGGCCTATATTTTTGGTTTGGTCATTTAGTGCAATTTAGTTCAGCATTCCTTTGAGGAGCGCAGGGAATTTCTTTGTTACTTTGAGAGGAATGTTGAAGAAATGGCCTTTTTCAGTATTTGATGCGACAACACTGATGAGCCAGTAGAGCATTTACCACAGATTTTCCCAATATTAATAGTGATTTTTTGAGACTGAAGGACCTACATTGGCACGTAACCGATGGCACACATTATGAGCTAGGTAGGCGATGACAGTACGCGTCGGGGATTGTTCAGAGGAAATTAGCTATGTAAATTCCCACATTATACTGAAAATGTTAAATTAGCAGAACAAATTGGCAAATTAATTAAATGCTCCAGATTGTTTCCACATCCCCCACCCCACCCCCTACAATTTGCATTCACCTTTTTTTTTTTCCTCCCCCCCAGAACAATGTAACACGGCAGCACCGAGTGTTTAAGTGAAACGGCGTGAGAGTTTCCCCTCCGAGTTGACTGTGAGGGATCAAGGAGGGGCAGGTGTGTTCAGTGATGCGTTTGTCATGTTTATCCACTGAAGGACACTAGCTCTTCCAGCTGCCATTCAGATCAATACAATGCAAGCCTGCAAGCAGAACCGGTTGGGCGGAAGACGATTCTACTCCTCCTTCCTAAGATACTACAGAAGTGCTTCTGCACCATTGCAGCCCGCGGTATATTTTAAGGCTATTTATACCTTGTGCAATGAATACTGAATTATGATGGCTATTCTTAGCCCAACCATAGCAGGGAACGAAACAAAATTAAAAAGATAACTACTGCCAGAGTATGTATAAGAGGGAACAGCCGGTGCATAAAATATGTAATTCATAACTAATGATTAGATGTGCAAATCTTTAGGTTATATATACCCTGCGTGGGACTGGTGATTCAATAAGCAAGTTAACTTTTCGTATTTTTATTCAACGCTTCAGACAGCTCATTTCCAGGGTATTTTTTCCCCCCTCTAGTTCTTGTCTTCCTCTAATCTTATTTGTAGCCAAACTCTCATTTCAGGCCGTACTATTATGAATTCCACTGATGCTGGTGTTTTTTATATTTGCCGACTCTCGAGCTGCAGTCTCTTTTACGCATTGAAAAAGGGGTTTAATGTGAGATATGACAGAACACTGTAATGAACACCACGTTTTTGATACTCGGTATTTGTGTTTTAATTCACACAAGCAGCCCCGCTTTCTGACCAGTCCCCCGAAGTGGTAGATTCCTCTGGGCCGTTGCTGAACTTATAGGGGATCTGGAGGATGAATATTCACTTAAAATGTCATGTGATCTGAGAGTCGATTGAGGCAGAGCTGGATAAGGCTGCGTTTTATGTACGTCGTTCGGAAGTAGGACGTCCCAGGAGCCCTGAATGTTGACCGTACCCTAGTTCTCAGTCAACTGCATGATCACGGCCCCCGTCGACTGTCCTCCGGAGGCCAAGAAAAGCCCCCAGATCGTGAATCACGCAGAAATATCCTGCTCCGGTTTGTCTTGGCCTGTCCCCTGTGACAGTACCGGGCCTATAGCAAACATTTCCAAAGCTTATCTGCCGGGTTAGAGATCCATCCGCTGTGCACAGAAAAGACAAAGTAAATAATCCAAGGAAATGTAAGACGTATCGGCTGCTTGTCTTATTACTGGCCTGTGCCTATATATGGAATAGCGTAAAGGAACATTATAAACTGGGGGAGCATTATATACTGGGGATTCTGTACTGGTACCTAGTGGTCGTGGGACATATTAATATGTTAAGTCCAGCGGTCTTTGATTTGAGGTGGTCATCTTGCGGTATTTGTGTATGACACTCAAGGTGATAGACGCTCCAGTTGGTAACTTAATAACGCTTTGAATTCTCTGGGTGATGCCCCCCCCCCCCTGGATTTCTGCCTCAGCTCATCACCAGCATCCTGCTGGGGAGTGGGTGGACTGGGAGATTGCACACTCCACAGCCCCGGTCGACAGACCCCTCCCTCCCAACCCATCTGTTTGGCTTTGGCCCGGGGACCGTCTGATACGGTGAACAAAGAGTGCCACTTCTCAAAAGTCAGTCAGGTGACGAAATTCCCAATTCACATGCGCATGAAGGACACCGAATGACAGGACAACAATAGATGGAGAACAATAACATTTATTAATATCTGGTTGGGCCCCTTGACATCTGAATTGAACGATTGTCTCTGGGACTGGAGCAGAGCTGGTAAGTACAGCAATCATGATTCTGCCTCTAATTTCTACACTTCCAGTTCAGGGTTTGGAGTTCAGGGCTTTGTGTGTTGTTGTGACTGACAGGCCTTTGTGAGTGTGGATAAGCTGCAGCCTTCTGATCGCGGTGATATTGGATCTCTGGTTCAGATTTCTTTCTGGCATCTCGCATGCAGATATGGAGACATCAGATAGCACGGGCTTTTGTTTCTGTCCTGGACGAACGCATTCGCGCATTCACTGCACATCTGGGTGTCCGTTACTGGTGGCGGCCCTCGCAGTTCGCGTCTCCCGTCGCCAGCGCGAAATGCACCGTTGCACTATGGGAGTGTTATGACGTCCGTGAACAGAACTTATGCCTGGAGTTTTTTTTTTTTTTTTTTGCTTGTTTGTTTGTTTGTCTTCAACTCACATATGCATTCGTTTTGAGAACGATTTTTGAGCCGCGACCCAAGGAGAAGCACGGCGATGACGCTAAACGCCGACGTTAGCAATTAGCGGTAGGTGCTAAGTGGCATGTTTGTTGTTCCTGTAAGAAACCGTCACGCACCTGGTATCATTTTGATGCTCGACAGGCTCCCCAGCGCTAGCAAGAGGGGAGGTGAACATCAGAGTAAGATAATTAGGACCCCTGCGTTGGTTATTTTTATTTTTTACATGTTCACGACGCCTCAATGCCATGCCGTGAAGAAAAAGGCGTCAACGAGAGCAGTTCCTCCCCCCCACCAAGAAACTCAGCTGGAAACTGGAGGCTACAAATTGTGACCAAAACACCCGCCGTCACTATAAAAGGGCTGAGTGACGTTACCTACGGGACTCCTGTTCAGAGCATATGGGGACAAGAAAAGCCCCCCAAAAACGTGTACAACTTATACGTTTCTCAAATCCTTCGTTTAATATAATACAATTAAAAGAAATATGTAACATAAATTATGGAATATATGACTAATGACTCACAGATTTAATACGGATTGTACGTGAATGTAGGACTAACGTGTTTGACAGTACATTAATGTCATATGCATTTTTTACATCAAAATGGGGAAGGCTGGGCTACTTTCATTGTGGGACTTCAGCCCTTCTGGAACCAGGAAGCCATTGAACCAGTTCTGATAACAATGCTCTGTGGCCACAATGTGAGCTGCCTATAGGAAACGATTGAAACATAGTGTCTTACTCTCCTCATCTTAATAATAATGCTGGAATGCTGCTGTACACAAAACCTGTATTTCACGGGAAACCGTGGTGCGTTTTATAAGACACCTGAGATTTCCAGATGGATTACCTCATGCCCTTAATGTAACTGCTGTTGATTAATTCAGAATTGTACTGGCGAGATTCCGCTTTAATTCCACAGATTTGCATAGTGCATGCAAGTTCTAATATATTTAAATTTGCACTGTGGCAGATGAGCGTTCACAAAGCGCTTTCTTTCATGGAACATTTTATTTATATAGCACATGCGACGGGTATTAGGTTCTAGAAAATCAAAGCTTTACCATGTTTTATTCCTGCCGTCTGAATGAGCGGCCGGCCGTTCCGCTTAAAGCTTTTATCTCTAGCAACATGCAGGTATGCAGTGATTGTCGCATTTAAATTCATTTATCTCTTTTGTGCAAAACAGCTCACGAGCTCGTGAATACAATAGCTTACAAGCCCGTGCGTACAATAGAAAGCAAACTGCAGATAAAGATCACTGACCCAAATGCATAGACATTCATTGTTGTGAGGTTTGTGCGGTTTTGTAATGCGATACTAGACCTTACACTCCAGTATGTTGGTGTAAAGCCTTGCATGAGGACGTAAATAAATGTGCTAACTTGTGATCCATATCTTTAAATAATATAACCAGTGACAGCAACTATAGTAGCACATTGAGGTAAAACTCCAGGAAGTAAGGTGATTAAAATAACTACATGAAACTGAGTTGGTATGACAGCTCAGAGGGAGCAGATGTGAGTTACGTCTGTAAGAAAGGCCTTCATGAGTATGAAGGTACGAAGTCTCGTGGAGGTCTTGGACCTGTGATGCGGTCTTCGCGTTGGCCGTCTAGTGCGCCAGTGTGAAGGTGTCAAATGTGATAGGAGTTTCAACTGGGATTCGAGTGCTTTGGAGTTGCTTGATCATTCGGCTTCACTGTGTTAGGAAGGTCTACAGACGAAAGCAATACAAGACAAGTGCAAATCAATGCAAGACGGTGCCAAAACAATACAAAACTGTGCAAAACAATACAGGACAGTGCAAAACAATGCAAATCGGTGCAAAGAAATACTGGACCGTGCCAAAACAATACACAACAGTGCAAAACAATACACGACAGTGCAATGAAAAACAATACAAGCCCATGCAAAATAATACAAAACAGTGTATAACAATACCGGACCGTACCAAAACAATGCAAAACTGTGTATAACAATACTGGACCGTACCAAAACAGTGCAAAACCAGGCAGGTGCCATGGATATTACTGCTACAATAAATGTGGATGCTGTAAATTCAGATGGGTTTGGGAAAGAGGCTGTTCTTGAATTTGGCAGTCAGTGTCTTAATGCTGTGAAACCTCCTTGAGGGGGGTGAAGAGTCAGTTAAAGGAGACGGGGAGGGGCAATATGTCAGTACTGAAAGGGGGGTCGTGACAGAAGCTGTGATGAGCGTCAACCGGGCAGCCGAGTCGCCCTCTTGTTGCTCATTGGCTAAGGATGCGGAGCGGCTCATTCGCCGATGGGTCTTGGGGGGCGGTGGGGGGAGGGCGTGACGGGCAGCCAATCGAGCGGCGCTTCTGGCGAGACGCGGAGCAATCTGAGAGGGACCTTGAGTGTCTCAGCTGAGAGTAATCAACACAGCGGCGACACGAGAAGCTTCTGCATGATGACAGGGAACGGTGGCGGGAGGGATGCAAGAAAATCAGAACAAGAGGGACAGTTTGCGAATAATTATCCCTTAATTATGTGAACTTTCATGTTTTTTGATTACTATTCTGAAAGGGCTTTTATACTACAATTTTATTAACTCCATCATACTTAGCTCTTATGATGTGTATGCTGTGGTGATTAATTAATTTGCATTAAAATGTCAGAATTTAAATGCCACCACTGTAGGAAACAGCGAGGCAGGGCGTAGCTTAGAATCTAAGACAGGTTTCGGAAAGTTGCCAGTTCGTATGGCTTGTTTGGGACCTTAATGACAAAATCTGCTCGGGTGGGGTTGATAAATGGCTTACACTGTGCTCTGACCCCTGGTTGGAGAAAAATATGGAATATATGAAAAAAATTCTTGTGTGCCCATACTTGTACAAAATACAAATAAAAGCATCTTGTGAATTTGATTCAATTCACTTTTAATAGGCTGAATGAATTTTTGACAAGGTTGAAATAGAAAGTTATGTTGACCGTACTGTGGATGTAACAGCTGTAGAAATGGAAGAGGGCTGATAGTCTGTCAGAATAAAATGGTTTCTGGTTGTCCTTGTAGAGAAGGCTTATCATTCACGTAAACCCACAAATTCAAGCGTTTGCGACACCTATGTTTACACTAGAAAAACACCATCCAGTGTTATCCAGAAGAGAGGCATCAATCTGTATATTTGTTTCTTGGCTGGTTTATTTATGCACCTGTTCATTTATATGGCCATTATTCTTTTGTAGATTGTTATTGTTTGATTTCCTTTTGTTTGTCAGGGAGTTTACCTTTGGGCTTGATTAATCCATTGGCTATCCTAGGCAAGCCTAGGGCCCCAGCAGAGTTAGAGGGTCCTGTCTCGCTTTGGGAAAAATGTAATAGTTCATTAATATAGCAACATCTGAGTCTCCCCAAATCTGTGGTTGGTAGCTTTCAACTTGACATTGTTTTATACAGCTTTCATCTTGGTTTGACTGGTGCAATGTTTGGTTGATAAAGTTTTGCTTCCACTTCTAATCACCTGACTATGTTTGTGGCAACCTTCCCCGCAGTCTACGTCTATGTTAAGTGTTTCCCAGCTTTTGAGCTTCCCTGCTCTCTGCCGGACTGTCCACATTTTTGCTCCCGAGGGAGCAGAAACATGGGGCTGCCGACGGTTCGCCGAGCACCGGTCTAAATGGCACGCGACCATTTATCGCTCGGCGTTAGCTGCGAGAGGGATTGTGCTCGACCTCATTGTACGGGAGGCAGTTGCACCCTCTCCGTAGCTCACAGGGAGCCTATCTGCCTGCGCTGGACGGTACGTCGGCCTCCCTGCGCCTGAGGGAACATCGGCCTCAGCCCGCCTGCCTGGGCGGCCCACTTCCCCGCGGCTCTCGCACTCCAAGGAAATCCAGCGGAAGGAAATCCGGTAAACACCACTGAGCACAAGGGACAGATAATACCCTCAGTACATATTAGCCTCGAGATTTACTGTATTCTTCCCTCTATTCAAAGACTATTTTCTGTTCATCCATTTTCTTCCAATTTAATCATTTTCCAATCCTGGATCAGACATGGCTCTCCCTAGCCAGCTCCCCCCCCCCCCCCCCCCCCCCCCAAAAAAAAAAAAAAACACCAAAAAAAAAGAGGAAGGGGGGCGCGGACCCGACCCTCTCCCCCCCCCCCCCCCCCCCCCCTCCTTTCCCCCCCCC
>JAABNY020000048.1:4557944-4572485 GCA_015164015.2 Brevimyrus niger
GGCGGTGCGCGGGGGGCGGCGGTTCTGCTGCCACTCAGGCTGGGTATGGATGTCGGGTTCCAGGTCCTGTGAGTCTGGGCGGCCGATCACTTTGCAGCTGAACCTGTTCCCAGACGTTCCCACGATCGCTTCACTTGGGGCAGCGCTAGTAGGGCAGAAATTTGGCAAACTAGCTTGTGGAAAAGATGGCGTCCAGTGATGGTACCAAGCTGAAAGTCACCCTCGTCTGTACAACCACCCATTTTGCCGCCAATGTGTGGGTGTAGCTTAACTTACCAGTTCCTCTTCTTAATAGTAGGGATGCCCATATACGTTTGGGCATGTATCCCAGAATCCTTTCAACATTCATAAATCAAATCACTGTGATGTGCAGGTCTCAACTGAAACTCTGTTTACATCAAATAATGGCTGTCGAAAAGGCAGAGATAGAAGAAGCTAGTTCCCCACTTCTCTCATTAGTATTAATTAAAACAAAACTGCACGGGCATATTCATATATTGAAGCTATGCTTCTGTGGCTAGTGTCCTATAAATCCGCTAAATATTTGCAGCATCGTTCACTTCTCGTATAATCAGCGGTCCAAATGCTGCTTTAGATCGAAAGTCTGCTTGAGATGGATGCGACATGGGTCGTGTTGCCCCGAGGGTCACCGCGTGCCCTGCTGTGGTTTTAATTCGCTGCACAATTACAGTATTTAACGGGGTAGTGCTGAAATGGCAGCGATTATAAATGCACATCTAAATGGCACCGTGTGTTTTGTCCGTTTCCAGGTCAGCGTGATCAGGATCAAAATATACGCTGCGCACGGTTCTGGTTTAATGTCAGTGCTTTTTTGATGGATAGAGGTGCATTCTGTTAGATAAGTTAAAACAGCTGCCCTTTGCTGGGGCTCTGTGACAGCTCTCATTGAATGTCAGCGGCGCAGATTACAGATCAGATCGCAGGCGTGGTTCAGCCCTCGGCCACAGAAAGCTGAAAATGTTAGCGTGCGTTTTAAAGCTGAAATGCTATAGCTCTGTTTGTCAGCGTTTCATACCCATTCGCACGGTGGGGCTAATCAAAGCCAGTGTTTTATGTCGCATTCTTTATTGCAGCTAATCAAAGCGGGGCACGGCAGTCACTGTGCAGCGAACCCTGTTAGGCATGTGGTGAAGGCAGAGGATTAATATAAATGATCATGCCAGCGTGTCTCACTGGGTAAAAGTTGCTCTGATGGATTTTAGGCAATAGCGGGACATCAGAGATGTGATACGTGGGCTGTATAATCTGATGGAAAGCTATAACTGAATTATTTTAGCAATATATGATATATCTCTGGTGATAACGAGCAGTTGCCCTCGTTTAGAGAAAACTGCCCTGTCTTTGGTAGCTAATTGGTTCATTAAGCAAAAGCTTTCTGACCCTTGTTTTATTTCGGTGCATATTTCCGTTTTTCCCCCTCCTACTTTCACATCTGCTGCTAATTTTTTTCCCCAAGATCCTCGAGTACAGAACAGCACAGGGAGCTGTGATTTTACCGGTTCCATTCCCTAAGGCGTGTTCTTAAGTCGAATCTGTAGGTATGTCAGTATTATAAAAAGTACAAGATATTAAAGATTATACAGTAATAATAAATGTAACTATATATGACCGATGAGCTGCTGATGCCGCACAATGTTGCGTGCGTTCGTAATTATCGGCCATTGAATGTTACCCGAATTTTTAATATCTGCTTTACCGAAGATGTTCCTGCTCGCCCACGTGACTCACCGCCCAAGCACCTGTTGTTGTACAATGGAAATTCAGGACGGGGATACTCAATATGTATCTCGCTGGATCACTGGTGCCTTTGAAAAGTGATTCCTGCCCCGGGATGAACTTTAATCCCTCTCAGTCGCTTGTTCTCGCCCGCGGATTCTCTGCAAATCGTGCTGCCAGGCGCACGCACCATATTTCACAGGGAATACGGAATTCCGAGGAGATTTCGAGCAAGTCAGCTTCAGATATTACCTTCATGAGCTTTATTACACCAAACTGTATGAATAATATATTTGAGCTGAAAATGCCAATTAGGATCATAAAGTAAGAACTTCGAGAACTTACCGCAGAACTAGTTAGCTAGCTGGGGCGCTTGTGGCCGCAGGGATGGAGTTAATAATGCCGGTAGACTTCCAAAATATATAAAACAGGGTTTTATTAAACATATTGGCTATTTTTCCATCCATTTTCAGCTTTGTAATTTGTCCAATAGTTAGTTGGGCTCGAAAAGGTCATTCAAAGTTATATGGTCTTAAATTCAACAAATGCCTCAAATGATTTGCCAGTCTCCTGACTTCAGAAGCAAAATGATATATGCTATATACCGACTTCTCTCCAGGAGGCCTACAAAAAAATACAGAAGGAAATCATTTTAATAATTTATTTATGATTACTTACGGCATAAATGCTCCATTTCTAAGATACAATGCCGGCCGGGAGATGGGAGAAGCTTTTCTTGTTTTTTTTTTGGAGCTGTGACTCAGCCTGGGAGTCATTGGTGACTCTGGTGCTTCTACCAGGAGGTCCAAGGTGACTAGACAGTCATTACGGTCTACGGCAAACTGAGCTATGGATTAAAAACCAGTAAACACATTTGCAATTCATCATATCAATGTGTAATAATAAGGAACACAAGCCGCATTTTCAAATGTAACTTTACGCTGTAATTTAATTTCATTAGCTGGTTAAGCCTCTGTGCCTGGGATCAGAAGGTTGCCGGTTCGAGCCCTGGCAGTCACGGCTGTGGGCCCTTAAGCAAGGTCCTGAACTCCCAGCTCCCTGGGCAGCGACAGGCAGCTGCCCCTTTACTGTGACCTTTGAGCTTGGGGCATAACTTAATAGAGGGCTTTGTAACCCTATCTGTCACGGGCCAGTTTGAATGCAGGTTTCTGGGATAACCTTTAGGTCAGCTGTTCAAACCCAGGTGCAAGGACTCTTCTGCCAATCAGTCCTCTAATTAGTAATATAATTAGGGAATTTGGTGAAAAACCCGCTTACACAGCGGCCCGTTCTGGACAAGATTGGCCACCCCTGACTTAATATGTTCATGTAGCATTTCTACTTGACCAGTAGGGGTGCAATTGTAGCCCTCGCACCCCCGTAAAAATCACCAGCACCAGGAGTACAAAGCGGAGACGGAAAAAAAAACCCATTCAGAATGTCCTAAAGCACATTGTGGGGCTTCATGGCTGAGATCAATCCGGCAATAATCACCTCAAGAGTCCGCATCAACATTTCTGCTGCCGGGGAGTGGGATAAAGTGGAAGAGTACTTAGGGAAGCACGTGTTCCACATGCACAGAGGTTGATGAGTAAGTTAGAGGAAGGCATGGACTGCGAGGTGATGTGAAGCGATAGTGGGGGGGGGGGGGGGGCACATGGGAATGCTCAGGAGGAAGCTGCTTCGGATCCTGTTAGCCTGAAAGCACTTTCATGCTCTTATGAATAGACGCCATAATCATTCTCGCTAAGACAGAGTGAATTATGGAAATTAGCGCGGGATGAATTCCGGAACAGTGGGAGTAACGCAGAGCCCTGACTGTGAGGCATGATGACCGCCATTAAACAGGAGCTCCTCTGTGACGCGCGCCCAGCCACGCAGCCCAGACCCCAGCCGGCCTCATTTAACCTTTCGGTGACCTGTCCCATCTAGTCGGGGGGACTTCGAAATGTATGCATGGATGACACTGCCTTCCCTAAGGACCTGTCAGGCCCGGTGGCTCCGGCTTCTCAACAGACGAGGATCTGCGGCCGCACGTTCCAAGGCGTCCTCCCAGCGCCTCTCGTTTTTAATCTCTTCTGGGAAGCTCCCGTAATTTGCATCGCGAATAATCGGGTCCAGAAGCTTCGTATGTTTGTCTGACACTACCCGAGTCGCCGGATCGTCTACGGCACACAACCTAGGCACACGGTCGACACACCGCATACAGTTTCCACCCATCTGTCACCCCAACCTGACAACCCCGGCTGAATGCTGAATGAATTAGCTAGCTGATTTAGCCGGCGTTGAAATGTCACGTCAGGACAGCATTCCATCAATAAAACAGAGACACACACCTGCAAATTTAAGCAGAAGTGGACTGAACAGGTTCCATTCACATCTGCTACTCAAACAGTAAATCTGTTGTTCATTATATATAAATGAATCTGGTTAATTGTTTGTTTACTTATTCAGACCCCCATCCAAAAACATTATTTTAAAACCTAAGAGCTGATAGGTACCTTTGTAATGATCTCGTCTTAAACGCTTAGTAATATATGTTTATAAATATTCTATAATTAGAGTAAAACACCCTGAAACATTTTAGCTAACGTTGTAAGGCTTCCATCCATGGTACATAACCTTTGGTTCTGCGTTGCGGAGAACCTGCGGCACGGGGGACAAGCCCGGTGACGCCCAGGACACGATGCTGCCCAGTGAAGAAGCGGGTCACGCATTTCAGAAACAGCCACTATTTAAGCCGCACATTCTTAGGCGGTGAGCGGAAGCCGGACCACAAGGAGGACACCTGTGCAGACGCAAGGAAGCCCCTCGAACTCTATCAATTCCGACACTGTGACGTTTATACAGCCGGGCCCAGGTTACAGACAAGTTCTGTTCCCCCGAGTCTGTCTTTAAGTCGTATTTGTGGTTGACACACTTTCAGGAGCATCACTAAGTAGTGCGCGTGCTCGTTATTACGAACAGTTGTATTTAAGGCGCTCTTTTAAAATAACAGGCTTCATGGCAGCGCGTTCGTAAATACGAGCCGTCCGTAAGCCGGACGTTCTTAACCAGGGAACTGCCTGTACATGAATCCCGTCTCCAGGATTAAGGATAGACAAATGATTCTTTACGAAATAGCAGCCTATTTAGAAGGTGTGGATGAAATGTATGTGCTAGCAGAGGGCCTTTCCAGATATATTTACAGTTATACAGGACAATAATTGGCCTGGAGTCCTGCTTTGATGCAAAGTGAGCTAACGAAAGTCAGCGTTACTTGTTAGGATTTAGCGGCTTTTACAGCGTTCAGCTTCGGCCGGCTGCTTCGGTGGATCCGCCGCCGCTACGGAAGACGCGGGATTGGCGGAGCCGCTCAATGTTGCACGGCGTCACCGGATGCCGTTTTAACGAAGCTCACGGCGCGCGGTACAGCTTGCACTCCAAGAATCTCCTTCACAAAACCAGGGGCTAGAAAAGCTTTCAACAACTGCTGAAAAAAAAATACCGAATACCATATTCCGTGAAATGCATTTCGTAGTAAAGCGTACAAATAAACTTAAACGTTAACAGGAATGTATGTTGTATGTGTATCTCTCTTAGTGAAGTAGTATTAGTAACTAGTAGTATTAGAATGTTCTGCAGGGCCATGCACAAAAGGTGGAATCATTTTGAAAATACGTATTTAATAAGTGCCAATTTCATGCCTGTTGGTTTTGAGTGGTAGCCGTTCCCTAAGTCTTATTTTTCAGCAAAATTATTTTTCAGCATCAATCTTCTTAAAAAATAAACAAAAAGGCAAGACGTTTCATTTACGGACTGATTGTGAAAGATAAATATACTTTTAGGTTTTGAATTTACCTTCCTCTGCCTTCGAGAAACACTCAGGGACTTCTAAAACAGTTGTTCCTCAATGCCTTGCTGTTTCAAACTCGCGGCACTGGATATTGAAATGCAAATTGAGCAGTAAATCAAATTATTTGACATTTCACACATTTAATTACCTGCTCGGAGCGAGGGCCTACGAATTCGGAATGCTTTGTTTCTCCTGTAGGTAATTATTGATTTCGTCACATCATGCAGCCATTGACTGTTTTTGGTGGTCTTTCTGTTTAAATTCTGCCCTAGGGGGACATTCAAGGTGGTCTTCGTCTAACTATGACTGCTGCTGTAAAGACCACAAGGAGGACGGCGAGGGGGAAAGCGGCACCTCCGACAATGACCTCTCCAGTTCCAGCTCCGGGAGCCAATCAGAGGCCAGTTCGCCCCAGGGTACAGTGGTGTGTGGGCCAGTGAGTCGTCAATCTCACATACAGACCTTGGACAGACCCACCAAGAGGGGGCAAGCCCCACCCACCCAGCAGTCCGAACGCTGCCGGAAGAGTGACCTGCTTCGCACCCTGACCTCCAGCTCCCGTGAGGGCAACGGCAGCCGCAGGAGGCCGGCCAAGGAGCGTCTGACCGTCGAGCAGGAGCTGGAGAAATGCATCCAGGACTTCCACAAGATCAAGATCCCGGAGCGCTTCCCCGAGCGGAAGACCATGTGGCAGTCGGACCTGCTGCGGAAATACCGCCTCTGAGGTGCGTCCACGGCGCCCCTGCTGGATGCCGACAGACAGACAGGAGAAACAGGAAGTGAAAACGCCTCAGACAGGAAGTGGAAATGCTTAGAACAGGAAGCAGAAACGCTTAAAACAGGAAGTGGAAATGCTTAAAACAGGACGTGGGAAAACACTTGCAGATTTAACCATACATATGTATGTTACTGGTTTACGTTCCCTTCATTTAAGGTGTATGTTAAATAGCACTCGTCCTTTGGGGATTATCGAATGTTCAATTCGAAAAACTACATTTTGTTCGTCTTGAAATGACACTCACAGGGTACAGGATTCAAGATCAAAGTACAGTTCCTGAGGTCGGTATTATTATATAATTTTGAGTATGACTAAAAGCCACAGTATATGTATGCGTGTAGACAAAATAATTTTGTTTGTACTGGTTTCTACTGCAAAATTCATATTGCCTGTTTGCCTCCTTATTTCAATACTGCCACATTTGTAGTCATACGGTATAGATAGCTGTTTATCAAGGTATATAAGTGCCAGAAGACTTCATGTTTGTAATTTACAATCCATATTCATTAAGGTGCATTTTCCGTCTGTATGACAAAGTATGCACTGATGTGAGCTGCTTATTATGGTTACAAAACCTATTTTATAATGTTTTATAATATAATACGAAGCATGCGTAACAAAGTTATAAAACAACGGTATAGGTGCCTATTTATGGAATGAAACGAGTGCCAAAGATTTCATAGGTGTAATGTAATCTAAATTAATGAAATTCATAGACATATGGCACAATATTTATATTAAAAGGTTTGTACCCTTTTTAATATGTGTGACTTCTAATGAGAACAAAACCTGCTTTATCAGTACGAAAGATCCGAAGAACTTTTTTCAAACTCCTGTAGTGTGATTTTCACGGAACTTTTTTGCAAGTAATGACAGCGAAAGGCAAAATGTTTCGGAAGTGTTTTAGCCTTTCATTTCTGGGGTTTTATATCTCGCACCAGTGCTTCTCTACTCTTTATTTATGAAGTTCTCTTTTCTTGTATTTGGATGGTTATATCTCTGACTTTCGGCAAGCTAATGACGAAGCCTTATGCACGAACAAAAAAAACCAACAAGAATGTATTTCTGAGACAGTAGCATAAAACAGTTAATTTTGCCGAGCTTTTGAAAAGTGTCCTTGATGACTGCTAGGAGTGTGTGTGTGTGTGTGTGTGTGTGTGTGTGTGTGTGTGTGTGTGTGTGTGTGTGTGTGTGTGTGTGTGTGTGTATATAATTCTCCACAGCGGTATTTCATCCCACTAAAGTTTGGGGAACGTTAGAAATGTGACCTTTAAAGGTTGAAATACTGTCCGTAAATAAAATGACAATTTTCTTCATACTAGCTATCATTTGGTTTACCGTCATTCCCGTTTTTGTAAAAAAGGCTTTGTAACGAGCTGGAAAACGAAAAAGAAAAACAAATGCAGAAAAAGAAATACACGTTTGTCATTCAAGATCATAATATGTCGTACAATTAAGCACAGCTTTTGCCTGTAGGGTTTGTAACTTATAAACACAGAATCTTTTGGCACTCTTTTAACTCCATAAATATTCATATAAAAGTGGTCAAAATGAAATCAGCATCTTATACGATCAATGTTTTTTTTTTTTTCCTGGCCTTCTAAATTCTAAAAATATTAGCTATGTTTACAGTCACTGCTATATCACTTCCTAGGCAGATGTTCTGCTCTGTAGTTGGATACTGGTTCTTAAAAGCTTTTTCTTTTAAAATGTTTGTGACATACTAGCACAGCAATGTTTTGTGATCTTAAAGCTATGTGATGTGTTTTAACTGTTAGAGAGGCATATGCAATATGGCAGTTTGATTCGAATTTCTGCAATTATAAACCAAAAACGTACCGAAAACGGATAACGATATTGGACTTTTTTTTTTTAGTAAATAATTTTTCAGTGGCAGTGTGTACTGTAGCTCAGCAGATTCGGGACTTGCCCAGAGGGTTGTGGATTCTAATTACACTGCCGGAAAAGTAAGCATATTACCTTTGGCCCTTGAGCAAGGCCCTTAACCTTAGCTCCCCTAGGGACACTGAATGACCCAGCTCTCTGATCCTCACTTGTATGTCGCTTTGGACAAAAGAGCCTGCTGAATAAATTAAAATCATTGAAGTCAAGCGCTTCAGTAACTATGTGCGCATCGACAAGGTCTTGGGAGTAATACTTACACAAAATTGTTCATAGGGCAGAATGCAATTAGTTTACAAAAATAACCAATCAAATTGTAGAGGAGCTGGGTTGAATCAACTAGAGGAGGCAGGGCCAAGACATCTGATTGGTTACTCCCACCTCCTCCAGTGGCTTGGACCCACCTCATCTACAGTCTGATTGGTTCTCTCCGAACCAATCATTTTTCCTTCTGCCCTCAGAACATTTTTGCACAAGTAAAACTCCCACGAGCCACAGGCCCGCAAACAAATAAATTTCGAGCTTTTCCCCACATCTCTTTGACATTACCTAATAGCCACATACATCTTCCCATCTCTTATTTCCTCCTGGTAACTTCTTAATACTGCATTCCTGCCAGCACTAAGACAAAGAATATTGTAAGTGGCACCAGTGGAATAATAACAAAATGAAACAAATGAACTGAATGTTGCTTACACTGTTCCCCTATTTGTTGGAGAACAAGGGAATATGGCTAAAGCGTCATCACCAACGTCACCGATTCTGTACATACTCATATCTTACTCCCTGCTTGCACTGTAAATCGTAGTTGCTCACATTCGGGTGGAAAAAGCACGTCGACTTTTCTGCCTCATCAATCTATTCGCGCAGCACATGCGTACATGCAACACATGCTGGAGACTTCAGTCTCTTTTTTTTCCTGTCCGTGATTCAAATAGCGGCAAACAGCAAATCGCGAAATTCATACGCCACGTATTATGCTAGCTGAATATATCACATGGGAAAAGTGGCAGTTTTGGCAAAAGCAGGGTAAACGGCTGTGAAAAAAGACGACATATTAAACGTGTTTTTACGTCATATGTCATACAGCAATGTATTTTAACATAAATCATTTTTTTTTGTAGAATGGTGAATGAAAGTATAAAGAAGAAACAAATTTAAAATCAGAAATACCAAAAGTTTATTTTTTCTTGTCTTTCTGTGCTCGGGTTGCGATGCCGTTTACGATCCGCGTTCCTGGAACACGGAACCTATTTGTTTTATTATGCATTATGTTTGTATTTTTATCGTATGCAAATAACTTCACCTTGTCTGTTGCTGACAGTAAATGATTTGAATTCCCAAGTAGGTTGAAAAAACTCTTCCAATTACCATAGCAGTAATGATTTAACTCTTTTAGTGTTGATTTCATCAATGGATGGAATGAAGTGATACCTTACAAAAGTTACCAGATCCACCTCATGCTAGCTAGAGTTTTCTTCATCAAAATCAAACTGGGTCACTTTCAAATTTTAAACGTACGCAAGACTCGATGTCAAGTGTTATACATTATATTTACTGTTTTCTTCTCTCCCACAAAGGTTGTACATAGCCTGCTCCAGCTATACAGTATTTCCATATGAAAATGGAGTCCATGTTACATTTGAGCCATAAACATGTACATTCAACTTTGCAGAAGCACTAGGTCACTCTCTTGTACTTGTAGGAATATGAAGGGGGAGGGACACACCTCTGTAAAATGGATTATTTAGAGGGAATGAAAATAACATTAAAAGTTCATTCGCGAAAACTCATAATACACAAAGTATGAATTTCGTCTGGTTCTGTAAAGAAGTGTAACTCTCATTGGAAAGAATGTCTCTGTGCAGTAGGAGGTCTTTACGTATACACATAAAAATAATCGGAATGTACGATTGCAGATGAAAAATAAAAGTGTTTATTTAAACAAAATCTCTTTCCATCATTAGCGTTATTAGGAACTGAGCAAAATCAAGATGCTTATGTGTTATTCAAACATGTTACTAATTATTAAAGTGATCGTTGTTATTAATAATGTTGCTCAACCCAGTGCTTGGAGATCCCAGATAGTCCGTGTTTTCGCTCCTTCTCACCTCCCCGGTGCACCAGAACCAGTCAGCTAATCAAGAAGACCGAATACCTGGGAGAGGCGTGTCATGGGCTGGGAAGGAGCAAAAACGTGGACTGTCTGGGGAGCCTTCAGGACCGGGTTGAAGAACACTCTATTAATGCATTAATACATAATGAGATCCTGGACCATGCGCAAGATTCTCCAAGAAGTAAAGCCTCCAGTTCTTTCAGGGATGAAGGAGGCGAAAATCTATTTTGCACTTTGTTGAGACCAGTGACCTGTACTACGAAGCGAGGTTACTGGCTAATCGGAGTAACTTGTCGGATTTAAGGTACCACAGTTTAAGTGGACTTCATATTCTTTCACTTACATTTTGCCCAGACTACCTTAAATCCAACAAATTATCCTGATAAGCCAGTAACCCCGCTTCGTAGTACAGGCCGCTGGCGATTGGAGAGGTCATGGAAGGTACTGCACTGTTGCTGTATTCCCTTGGAGCATAGAAATGGGAATTTCTATGTTCCTAGTCAGAAATTTCAACTGCGAACACCCTGGAAAGTTGGAGTTCTGACTCGGAAAGTCGAGGGACCTCTGCAACCCCAACCTCAGAATGTATGATGGCTGCGCCTTTCTTCCACAGAAGTGAAAGCTATAGTTCTATGTTAGTATTACTTATACTTTATTATTTATTGTTTCATTAAATCGGTCATTCACACAGCACTGTCCAACCGCTATCTGTTGATTTGTTGCTACAGTGTTTTTATGTGCAAAAAAACCTGCATAACATGTTGTTACCGATTGGTATAGGTAACAATGGCTAATAATGAACCTGGCTAGAACTGGGGCCTGCCTGTTTCAAAAAGCAGGATTTCTTGCTTAGCGGGATAACTTGTGGGATTTAAGGTAGTATGGGCTAAATGTAAGTGAATGAAGATCAAGGCCATTCAAACTGGGATACCTTAAATCAAGTCCTTGGTATTGCTAAATGGCTTTCTGACTTCTTGTGCCGCGGTTAACTCGGGTGTCATTCCCAGGTCCGACTTCCGGTCTCCAAAGTAAATGTAACGCAGCCTATATCCTGGTTTTTCCTACTTCTCTTGAATTTCATCAACAGTTTATAGCAGTGAAACCAACTCAGACTATGAGAGCATTGCAAGTGTATGTTGGCACCACTGGCTGCACCTGTTTCTCGAAAATGGCTGCATATTCCATGGCTGTTATTCAGCTACGCAAAGCAATCATCTAGGCTAATGACCTCCATGTGGATTCCCATTCCATTATGAATCTCCCACATTGTTTAAGAGCTGGCAAAGGAGCCTTTTGGTTGAAGGCCGGCTTACACGTTCGCCAAACATAAATCCATTTGCATGTAGCAAAAATGGGTGAAAGATAATTTGACAGAATGTGATATTTTTTCCATCGCTTAGGGATCCAGATTTTTGTTCCATACACTAGGTTATGCTTCTTTATTTATCGGCTTTGGATACAAGCAATTTCTGAATGGCAGCTCAGACATAAAATTTGCACGGTACGGCTTTTTGGGATATTTATCTAGCGCCTTGGTGGTACCCATTCATTGTCCAGCTGCCCTTGTTGGTGACCTTCGACTCTTTCCCGGTGAAATTTGTCTGAGCTCGGTGTCACCGTCTTTGACAGCCCTCCCTTTAGCATGTTGAATCATTTTGCGGATTTTCGTGACCTGCAATCTGGGCACCAGATATCTGCCCTCCTGTCAAGCTCTGCTTGTTGCCTCATGCTCCATAGGAGACTCACGTTTCAAAGCCCTGATTGTCTGACCTCTTTCATAGCTGACGAACACAGCTAGCTACCTTCGGAATAGCAATTTATTTCAGAGACCCTTATAATGTGTTTATCTCTTCTGTTACTTTTTGCAAAGCGCATTCTTATGTTTTTAGTAGAGAAACCAAGTCGGGCATTTTCTTGAGCATCTTTAAGTTCACGTTTTGAGCTTCTTTCTTCTTTCTTCTACATATGGTTTCCAGGATAAGGTAAAATACACTTTATTGATTCCAGGCAGAAATTCTTGTGCGTAGAAAAGCAGGATACATAAAGGGCACGGATGCACACATATAGTGCAAAACACAAGGAAGTGCAAAGACTGTGCACATAAAAAGAATCAAAGACGACACCAACGTGATTCAAACACATAACCTTCTCATCAGGAGTCGGACTCACTACTATTATGCTACAAATTAAACAGATAGTATAAGATCACAAATGTATTAAGCGCAACATTTTTACTCAGAGTTACCCATCAGACTCCTGCAGAAGTGTTATGTCTCTCTACTTGGCGTCTGGAGTAGAGGCTTAAAAGTGAAGTTTTGCAACTCTGGGAGCTCGTACCATGTGATGCGTCGCCGAAAGGAGAGTTTCTTCAAGGCCTAGAACATTCAAGGCAGAAACAATCCATGACAGATGGCGTAGATCGCATCTTCACTGGCTTTTAACTATGTGTGAAACTCAGTATTTTAAAAATCCAATTTAAATATAGTTTTTTTAAGGATCGGACATTATTGTCTCCATTGTGGAGAGTTTCCGGCAGGCTCTGCGAAGCGTGATCGAGGTCTCGGAGTAAGAACATGCTAGCTGGTCCAGTGCCCGCTGCAATGGTCGCGCTGATGCTGATATCCAGACTTGTCCCCGTTGACTGTGGCCCAGCCATTCAAAGCAGGTTTGGCGACAGCAGAATGATGGTGAGTGATTGTGTGCAGCTCATTAAGTTCACCTTTCAGCCATCTGCTGGGAAACACACCGAACGAATGAGATTCTGCGCTCTTCCGCACATTAGCGTGAGGAGCCCCGGCTTCTGGATGGACGTTTTCAATGGCTTTAATTTCCCTGAATTCTCTCATTATAACAAAACCATTACCATACAGAACTGGTAATAGGTAATAGGCATGACAAAGCATCATACAATATTCTCCAATATTTCAAATGAAATGCAATTTAATGTCCAGAAAATTGCCATGTGCTAGGCAGTCAATAGGCACAAATTGTAGCAAATTATGTTTATTGAGTTTTTTTCTCACATTCAAAAAAAATCAGTTGAAGTAGTCTTGAGTCAAGAGGATAATAACCAAAATATGGGCTTTGAAAAATATACAAAGGATGAAAAATCATAATTGTTATAGATGTTCTTGACAAAGCGTGATAAAAAAAAAACAAGGAAAATGCTGAAATTATGTTTGTTGCGCAAAATCACTGACAAAGCAGCGATCAATAATTCGGCAAATATAAATTAGCATGAATGCGGCAACACCGTGAAATATGGCGGGTCGAAACGATTTGTTAATGGTTGCGTGCTGCTTCCTGTGATTGTCAAGTGATCTTGAAATAAAATGATAGTGAATGCCGCACAAGGTTGGGCCCGTTTAACGGCGTCGCTCAGCATTCACGTTAAGCTACTGTCAAGGAAAGTAGGCAGCTTCTGTTACCGAATGGTAATTGGTAGCTGAGGGACCTGAAGGTCTCCTACGCGTCGCATTTATGCCTAACATGATATAAAATTTCATGTGCCTCAGTTGAAGCCTTTGAGGTATTTCGCCCGACGCTCAGAAAATATTGAAATTTTCTCTTGTCCATACAAGCACCTGATCGCTGTCATGAAATCATGATGACATAAACAAAATCGCCGAATGACTCATTTTAATGCCTTTTTGACATCACTATAGTCCTGTCATAACCTGTTATTGATGGGCAGTCTATAGTGACACAATGATAACATTAATTTACGTAAAAAGTGATCAGATCCTCTCCTTGAAGGCCATAGACAGGCCCCATTAAAATGGAAACGTTAAAAAACCGGAAGCTATTTGTCACACTCAAACCTCCCCCTTGTGGATGATTTATCGTATAAGACAGAGGTGAAGCAGAACTATGATCAGAGTTCCGGAGTCTGGGCCTATTTCGTATTTATGTTTTCGAAGCTTATTTAAAAGCAAATGACAAAACTTCAGTCTTTGTTCTACGTAACTTAGCATAGCGCACATGATGAAGCTCAGTATGTCTCTGACTGAGCTGATTTCATCCATCCATCCATTTTCCAAACCACTGATCCTACTGGGTCGCAGGGGGTCTGGAGCCTATCCTGGAAGCAACGGGTACGAGGCAGGGAACAACCCTGGACAGGGGGCCAGCCTATTGCAGGGCACACTCACACACCAGTCACTCACACATGCA
>JAABNY020000048.1:4583638-4601668 GCA_015164015.2 Brevimyrus niger
CTGGTCCATACAGATTTACAGGGATGTACTGGTTTATACAGATTTACAGTGATGTACTGGTCCATACAGATTTACAGGGATGTACTGGTTTATACAGATTTACAGGCCGTTCCGGGTCTTTGTTAAATTTCACTACCAGCTCAATTAACTACTTAACTTAAAAAAAATAACAATAGCATATCGATCCGCCGGATGAGGTAATGGCTAAAGTCGAGAAATGCACGAGTGTATTGGAGTGTTGCTGCAGATCCTGGGGCGTCATTAGCAGTGGTTTTTAAATGGCTCGGCCGACACACTTTCACAGATATAAGACCATAGTTGCATACCACCATGAAGATTATTTAAACATAATTTTTTTACTTCCTAAAACCTTTGCACAATACTATCTGTCCTGAGCCAGACATAGCTGCGTAGATTCACACGGCTGTGCATGTTTACACATCTGTATGGATGCTGTATCAGACTGGAACACACAGCTGTGTATATTTATACATCTGTACATGTTTGGTACCACACAGATTGTACACATGCATAACTTTGTTTTTTACCATCTACTCATTAAGGTTTAGTATTCTTTAGCCACAGAAACCCATGGGGGGCTCGAACACACACCCACAGGTCTCATTCCTGAGCCACTACACTTGCCGGCTGCCCCTGCCAATGATCCCAGGAAACCCCGCACGTCCTCTCCCAAGCTGTCCCTCTCTCGCATAGGTCACCCCTCGCGAGGTAAATTCAAACCCCAGCAGGCGTCCCCGGGCGCCATGGAAACCACTTTGATTACAATGAGCTGCACATGATCCGAACAGCGAGGCCTGGAAACACCGCTGTGCAAACGGAGAAGTAGCTGGAGTAAGAAACGATGTGTTTGTTTGCGCTGTAGCTACAGCTGAGCGATGGCCACCTCTGTTCCCGCCAATGAGGTTATCGTACCGCAGGAAATGCATCCAGTTTATTACGCTACATGAAGAGATCAGGACGTGTGCTGTTTGATCTCATCAAACAAAGACTCGCACGATATTTTCTCTCAAGGCGGAACGCATTCAGTCGCAGGATACTTATCACTCGTGATATTTGGCATGCCAATATTTGACATTCCATTTTAGTTTTATCATGAGGAAGCATTCGGCGTGTTGCCCCGAGGTCTGGATTAGTTTTGAAGGGGCCTTAATTTTATTGCATCTGATTGCCACAGAAAAGTATTGTTTTGACTGAGGAATGAAGACAAATGGCCCCTGTATGTGTCTATTGTCTTCACAGCAGTAGCGCATAATTTGGACAGCTTGCAACAGTTGAACATTCTACTTTAATTGAACCTGAGTGCTGCCTGCATTGTCTCTGAATACTAATCTGCCTCTGTGTCAGTCTACGCAGTTTTTACAGAAGCTTTTCTGTGGGATATATACCTAATTTGATACATCGACGTGTGTCTCTAACTGTGTGTCGCGCTGCTTGCCCGTGGCGGCAAATGCGATGCTGTTTGCTTGCTCAGAGGATTATGGGTGACGAGTTACCGCCGAAAAAAAGGTGGGACAGAGGCAGAGGAGAGTCGAAGCGAAAGGTTCCGTTCATAAATCTACGGAGAACTGCCCAAAATCAGGAGCACCTTGGCGGACAGAGGACACCCAGGGCGTTTGCAGGACGGGATGCACGAGTACCATCAATAAACTGGTCTCCGACCGAGACGGATGAGAGAGAGAGACGTTCTCCTCACCCTTGTCATGCTCTCCGGGTGCCGGGGGAAAAAGTCCTCCGTTGGCGGTCAGATTGTCAAAACACATTTTACATCTAAGCTCAGCCGTCAGTTAGGCCTAGTGCTGCAAAGAGTAACTGCAAAAAAAAAAAAACACGCTGTAATAACCAGGAAAATGACTGATAGCATGTCGCCACCAATAATCATTCTCATATTATGGCTTAGTATTAACTCCCAAAGCTATGTAGTTGCAGGGGCTATTATTAGGGCTTTGTGTGTTTGTATTTCTTGAGGGCGTAATGATCTGACACCACCAACTTTTCCGTGACCCGCCCCCCCTAACCCATTGCCGTGGCCAATCCCGCAACGTCTTGATGGATGCTGACAGCGGACGGCATTTACATAAACAACCTTCTCCACACTCCTGCCACCACTGATGAATCTCATTAGCCGTGACCCCGCCATCAAACACCTGGCGTCAAAATATTAAATGATGATGCCCGGGGAAGTGCCCCCCCCACCCCCCCCCATGACGGGATGGGTTTTTTTTTTTTCCCGGCCGAGGAACCGCAGCGGGGCAAGCGGCCCGGGGAATCGCGTCTCAAGGCTCCGTAACGATCTGACAGTTTTTCGCTTTGTTTGGCTGGAGCTCTGTGCTGTCAGACGCACGGAATCTGTTCAGGATATCGTGAACTGTAATTACACCAAAAAAAATTTAATTACTCTGAAAAGACAATGATATATTAGTTTCTTTTAGCCCATCGATTTTGTTTCATGCAGGGGCCACAACAACATGAGTTAATGTAAATGAAAAGTGAGTCTAATGCATATTTTATTCTAAACAAATATCCATTTCTGCGGTGCTTGGTCACTGTGAACCTGCCTGGGAGGAGATTCCAGTTCCCTGTAGGACACCTACTCACAACGTCCAAAATCTTCATGTCCCAGAACGGCGATCCACATAAGTCACGATCCTTCGGGGTGTAGGCAGGGCTTCCCTGACAAACGGGACGCGGAGAGTCTGGGCACACGAAGCAGGGGCAGACCACCACGTCATCCGGAGATGAAAATATCTCAGCAGCCTCCGGAGAGAGCGGCAGGATGGAGGGGGGGACTTTGTCCAGTGTGGCTGTCGGTCACCTCCGGGGCGACTCGCCTTGGCCAAATACCGATACTACTGCCTAATTATCACCCAGCTTCTGGGGCAAAATATGTCCTCGCGCCCCCCAATACAGCAGGCGGGTGAAAAAATGCCTGTCACCTGTGATCTGTGCAAAAATTGGTGTATGAACTAATTGCACGTCCTCGTTAATATTCAAGATGCCGCGATGCGAAAATCTGATTCTCCTGCTCCGCTGTTAGCGGAGGCGGGGGGGGGGGGGGCTAAATTATAATTATCTGGCAAATGTTATGGACTCCCTCGGCTGGCGACGGTTGCCTGGTCGCATGTATTAATGCATGAGACGCAGAGCGCTCGGGATGCGCGGGAGATCAGTGCTAATCGGGCGTCGGGTGCCGTGTTCATCGTGGTTCTCGCTGGGGTCTGGGTCCCGCCTCCCACCAGAGAGGGGATCAAAGAGGCTCTGTTGGAACGTCACTGCAGAACACAGTCTATTCATTTCAGTCGTGGAGGAACAGAGTGTGTGTGTGTGTGTGTGTGTGGGGGGGGGGGGGGTGGCTTTTAATCATTCCTGAAAACACCTGGGGGCAATTACAGTACATAAACTGCTTTTTTGGTACCAATTTGTGAAGGCTGAGGGTAGGCACAGCAATTTAGGATCAGGCAAATGATGACCGATTTCCATTGTAATCAACTGAAGTAATAGGTTAAAAAAATCACTGTCTCTCTCACTCTCCCTCTCTGTGTAATTTATATATATATATATACTTATATATTTGCGTGTGTATACATGTGTATGTACGTGTGCCTGTTTTTCTATGTATTGCATCGTGGGGACCAGCGTATCATGTTAACGATCGAGCCTAAGAGTCCCTGGCCCAGAACGTATATTAAATTACTCCCGGGCAATGAGGGCGTTGCATCTGCTACCCGGAACGTAATGGATGCAGGTCAAAAAAAAGAAAAGAAAAAAAAGGTCTCTAGGCATGATGTGAGCTGCTGAGGCCGAGTCATAGAACCAAGACGGGTCATTAGCGCTTCTTAGAACTTATCTGCAAACAGACGACTTATTTCTGAGCCGCTGCGCTTGTCTTCTGCTGCTCCATCTGTGGGGGCTTCAGACGGCATTATGAGGGGGGGGGCAAAGAAGAGCAAGACATTACACGTCATGTACCATTTTCGTTGTTTGTGTCGATTTCTGGCGTCGGAAGGTCATCAGTTCGAATCCCATCCTTAGCAGGGTAGCCACACGTCCAGAAGCTGCCAGCCTGTCAGCCCTGCGATCGGACCCCAAACTTCACACTCACCTCGACTTGTATGTGGAAAAGAGGAGAGCGTGACGGGATGCGTGGAAATAATCCTTTCCGACGTACCTATGAACGGCCAAGAAAGCTTCCCGTAATCTGCCGGTGGCCTCTGCGTGCGTCGTGATACCAAAAAATATCCCCAGTATGTCGAAGTGCATTGAAGAAAGGGAGGGCTTCCCAGACCTCTGGTGAGCCGCCAGTAGGCAGAGGTGCACAGTTCAGGTTCAGAAAGTAAAAATATTTGCAAATTTTGGACTTTGGACCAATTCGGGTGAGCTGTCTATTCCCTGCACCTCTTCAGTCTTCAGAGTGTAAAAAAAAAAACATGCATTTTATTTGTTGTTTTTCAGGAAAACATAAGGCAAACATGAGACCAGATTAAAAAAAAACAATAATTTCATGTCTTCATAATATTTAAACAAATGACATGCCCTTAGTGCTTGCCGCCGATTCAGTCGACATAAAGCTAATTGCTGATGTTTGTTTGTCGTTTTTGGAGGGCATAAATAACCCATCAGCGCTGCGGGAAGGCTTCTAATTAACGCCCGTAATGTGAGATAGAGACGCAGCTGATCTCGCCCGCACACAATACCCAGTGCAGCGCGTAACTGGCAGCCCGTGGCATATTTGATTTGCTTTTGCCACTGTGGGCCGTGGATTTAAGCCCACTGTAGGGCAATGTTTTTCTGCTGCGCAGCAAATTGCTCGGGAAAAAAATGCTAATGTATTCCCTCTATCGGAGCTGAATGCATTAGTCTCAGAACCTTCCGATCTCGGCAGAGTTTAACGGCAATCGGTGCTGTCATATATGCGGATGATGTTCCTGGATCTAGATCCGATGCAGCTGAAATGGAAGCGGCAGATCGCTACGCATCGTGACTCATTGCGCAGTCGCACACTCCAAAGGCATCGAGAGAGCTTCTGTTGCCCTTTTTTTAATTGGTTCGAATAGTCTTTGCATAGAAACTTTACCCTGTGTGTGGCATTCGTCTAGCTACATGGGCTCGTTCTGTTAACAGCGAAGTTGCCTGTGGCTAACATAAAGTTCGGTGTTCAGGGCTGGACAATTATTCCCTGTTATTTCGCCGCTTGTCAGAGATCCTTCCAGTTAGACAGCTCTATCATTTCCCAGTTCGACCTTTAGCAATACTTTGGCAACTGGAGCAAAACTAAATATTTTCAAACAATCTAACATTAGCATACCTGGCTACGTGCGTCGAGCAGGAGCAGTCCAGAATTATTTAGCAGTCTAAAAAGCAAAAGCTGCTTCCCAAGGCTTAAAAAAAATACTATTGGATGCCAAACAAAATTCTTTGTTTTCCACTGATAGCCTGGTTGCATTGTGCATTGTTTTCCAAACCACAGAATGGATAATCAAGCCAGCTTGGTTCACGAAGTACAGCTGGTAAGGAATATAAATGAGTCGAGCAAATGGGAATAAGCCCAGCCCTGTCTCCAGCTAACATCCCAGAAAAAAATTATATCTAGCCCTCTTTTCAGCGGGTGGTACTCTGCTAAAAAAAGCGGACTTCCGACATCCAGTTAAACGTAAAATGGTCACTCTGGCTTCAGATGAGGACACGACATAGAGTAAAACAGTCATAGGTCTCAGATGCAATTTATCAAAAGCCTATTGCAACAATCTAAGGCCTGAGCGGTGGTTGTGTTTCTCGCTGGTGTTCCGTATCTGGAGTTCCAAAACTAGAGTTCTGTAGCTGGAGTTGCATAACTGGAGTTCCTTATCTGGAGTTCCGTATCTGGAGTTGCATAACTGGAGTTCCGTATCTGGAGTAACATAGCTGGAGTTCCTTATCTGGAGTTCCGTAGCTGGAGTTCTGTAGCTGGAGTTGCATAACTGGAGTTACATAACTGGAGTTCTATACCTGAAGCTTTTTAGAAAACAGTGAAGGATAAGCCCTTTAGAGAAAAGACCATAAACAAAATAATTTTGTTTCATTACAATGTCTAAATAAAAGGAGTTCTGAAATATCCAAATTAATCATATAGTATTACAAAGCCCAGACTTTACCAAAAATTACAGCCCTGGGCACATCTGAATATAAACTCGTACATGCCAGATTCAAGATCTGTGAGAAGGAATTGTTTAAAAACATAATTTTATCTGGATAAAAAGTAAAGAGCTCAGGTAGACGCCCTGGACTGTGATTCAAGTGAACCAAAACTGAGCCATGCAAGCCTACAGTGTCTTTGATAAAGCTGTAAACATTATATGAAAAACAAAGTAGCATGTTTTTAAATTGTATGGTAAAGCTACAAAGTTACTAATGATTCATTTAATTCATCCATCCATCCACTATCTAACTGATTATCTGGTGCTGGATTGCGGGGGGGCTGGAGCCTCTCACAGGCAGCACAGGGTACAGGGATGGGGGTCACTGAGGATGGGATGCCAGTCCGTCCCAGGGCACAAGGCTGAGGGACACCCTGGACGGGATGCCAGTCCATCACAGGGCACAAGACTGGGGGACACCCTGGATGGGATGCCAGTCCGTCCCAGGGCACAGGCCTGGGGGACACCCTGGACGGGATGCCAGTCCGCCACAGGGCACAAGCCTGGGGGACACCCTGGACGGGATGCCAGCCCCAATGGAGTTCTCTTTAAAAAAATACTGCAAAATTCCGCTGAACATTTTGATTAATATCATCTACCCTGTATCTCATTGTGTGGAAAAAATGATTTATTACCAGCTGATTAACCAGAACGGGGGACCCTATTCCGGACAAGCGAAAAATGAATGGATGACTGGATGGAAGATTAACAAAAGGGAAAAATAATTTGAGATATGAATGCAGATCAATATATAGATACAGTGTGTGCAAACAGATTAGCCTGAAAAGCCTCGTTGGAGGTCTATGCACAATTCAAGGCGATCCATTGTCTTTAGCCCATTTCCGATACAGCTGGAAAGGAGTTTGTTAAAAAAAAATACAAAATGTCAACCTCGATATACTAATCTCTTAGGTACGAGAAAGCAAGGCTTCGGTGTGGATTACAGTGATTTGTAAAGAACGTAACAACTGCTGCCGGCGTATTTTTACGGTTAGATTGAAATTACGAGGTACAGGAATGAGATTTTAAAATGTTTAAAATGCCCATGGATGCCAAACTGCAGATGTAACTATGAAACAAAGTAAATAATGTCTCCCTTAAACACTAAAAACAGGAAAGTGCATGTATTTACATATCGACACACACATGTATATATATATGCAAATAAGCAAACATTTTACCCCAAAGAATTTCATTGTCCTCTCTAGCTTGATTAAGGTATTTTATCGATATGACTTTGTTCAGGCGCCGACTGGCCATGGGAAAGCTTGGGAACATTCCCCTTGGGGTGGTCTAATGAGATACGGTCGCTGGCAAAACACACCGAAGGGACTACGCCCCCCACCCCACCCCCTCAGTGGCAAAATATCAGACTGGGGGCCGCTTGATAGCGAAATCCCAGGCTGCCTCTCGGCGGCCCGCCCCGACACAGACGCCCTTCAATGACGGGATTGATGCTGATCACTGAACATTAAATGTTGATTTTCATGGGAAATGTGTAGCATGCAATTCTACCTGGACTTTTTAGGATTTATGATTTATGATTTATATTTTATTACGCATCCATTACATCTTAATATTTTCTCCGCGCTCCCCATTTTCTTATGTGCTGTGCAGGCAGACATTTTGGTCTTGGGCGTAAATGTGGAGCCGTTGTTTTTGTCGTATACATTTCAGAAACTAAATAAGCGTTAATACTTAATAAGGCGACGCGGTTGCTGACGTTGCGGGGACCCGCTGCCCATTGCCGCCCCAGCTGATTGCCAGGTGGCCACAGATTCCGCCTCGGGCTCCCTGGACGGTGGGCCACCTGTCATGCCTTCAGCACCCGTATTGCGGAGCGAAGGTGGCGCGATCTGGGCCGGGAGCCGCGCCCGTAATCCCTCCTGCCTGGAGAGCTCTGGTCGGCCCGGCCAGCCCCATTTTCCCGGTGTCTAGGGAAGATGAAAAGGTCCAGTTCTGGCAGGACAGGCAGGTCCGGCCACTGCCTCAGCTCAGGTCTGAGTCAGAATTTCAATCTAACCGGCCCCTGATCTGACTCCCCACAGCCTTTCCTGGTCTCTCTCCCTCCCTCCCTCCCTCGCTCTCTCTCTCTCTCTCTCTCTCTCTCTCTCTCTCACGCTCTCACTCTCCCTCTCCTCTCCTTCTCGAATGGGGCACCTAAATAAGCCTGAATTATATGGTTCCTGATCTGTCTCCCTACAGCCTTTCCTGGTCTCTCCTTCACTAATTAGTAATTTGGAAAAATAAAAATACAGCACATAACAATAACTATACAGTAATAATGAATGTGGTAATTGTACAGTACAGTATATACAGTACATACAGTATTAACAGTACAGTACATGCAGTACATACAGCATTTACAGTACAGTACATACAGTACATACAGTATTTACAGTACATACAGTATTTACAGTACAGTACATACAGTATTTACAGTACATACAATACATACAGTACATGCAGTACATACAGTATTTACAGTACAGTACATGCAATATATACAGTACAGTACTGCACCTCGAGCACATACACAGTGTTTTTACGAGCGTCACAAAGTAGTGCGTGCATTTGTTATCCAAGCCATTATATTGAAGCCAAATTCTGAATATAATCGGTTTTATGGCAGTTTGTTTGTAAGTAGAGCTTGTCTGTGAGTTGGACCTTCTTAATCTGGGAACTGCCTGAATGTGTCTGATTGCCTTAGGAAGAAAGAGCCCCCTTCACAAGCATGGAAATACTGTCCGTTCTATTCTGCAGTCAGTGTTGAATTGAGGCATCTGACGGCCACCATCCTCTGTCCACGGTCTCCTCCTTTCCAGGTCCCATCATTGACCAACCCCCCCCCCCTCCGATCCCCCACTTCCATCTGCCTTTGGATTGTGAAACTGCTTGGTAATGAGCCTGACCCGGCTTCTCTGTCACCTCTGCAGCCCGTGAAACTCTGTGCTCCCACCTGCCGCAACTTAGAACTGAAATCAGCCCGGCTTACAACATAATGATAACTGTCGGTTCGCAGCCTGCTATTTTAATCCCACCAAGAAGCTGCAATTTCTGGAAAGAATAGTATTGACTCATATCATTGGCATGTATCTGATTTTATTTTAAAAAATCCTATATGTGTAGCTGAAATGCTGACTCTGCACCTTTAACCCTTTTCCTGCACCATTTCCCAGCCTCTTTATCTTTGAATTCGACTCAACTGCCTTCAAAATATTTTTTTTTTAATGATTTCTGGCATGACTAATACTTCGCTGGCTGCCTGGAAGCTTCCCTTTCCACCTGCTGGATAATCACTTAATCCTGTTAATTTACTTCGCCGTTCCTCTCGAATCCTCTGCTAATTTAAATCTTTATCTGATGTAAAGCGATCAAAATATCAGTGGCGTTCACTGGAATACAATGCCGGATATTAATTAAATTTACTCAGATTACTTGCAGCGAATCTGAATAAGGAGTTACTGCTTTTTTTTTTGTTCTCTTTTTTTTTCCGACCTGAAAGATACTTAATTTTTTTTTAAAAAAAGCAGAAAACACTGTGACAGTGAGTTGAGGACAGGAATACTCGGTGCTGCCAGGACCTGGCCCCTGTCAGCCAGAGGCCCCTGTCATGCTGTACGGTTGAGAGGTTCGGCTGACCTAACGTGTCGTCGTCCAATGAGGAGGATGATGGGAAGGGGAATCGGCGAATGAGCTGGCTGTCTGGCCCAGAGAGGAGTCGGGGCTGCGGCGGGACCCCCAGGGCATCGAAAGATACGGTAACTAACTCGGGAAGCAGTTTGTCATACTGCAGCATGCTGGGGACTAACAGAAACCAAGAGGGTCTCTGCTACTTGGCAGGACAAACTGTGGCCCACAGGTGGCTGTCAGCTAGAGGTGACACTGGGGATGCACCTCAGGTTGATACCAAGGCCAACTGAAGATTCCAAGGCTCAACTCACACACGACGTCAGCCGGTCGACAAGGTGGGACAGAGACTAAGCTCACTGGGGGCTGAACGAAACCTCACTGGGGGCTGGACAAAGTACAAAAGCGAAACCGCAAGCAATGGGGCCTTTTGAATGGACGCCACAAAGACCCCAAATTAGCTGAAGAACCTCACTGACGTGAAAACATAGACTCCTACTCCTGGAAAAGATCTCCTCCTCCATTATCTCATCGCTTCACCATCCCGGTGACGTCCTACACGACCCGCCCAGGGTACCGAGGTCTGTGTCACTGGTCTCAGTCGCTTGCTGCGCATCTGAGAATGATACTGTCAGCTTCTCAGTTGTGGTTCCTGCCTTGGGGGGGGGGGGGGGGCCCAGCTGGCGTCGCCGCGTGGAGGACGACCTGGACCCCCGCCTTGCGAAAGAGCCCCGCTGATCCTCTTGATCCATTTCAGTCTGGACTGTCAGCATCTCCCCATCGCCCTCCGTCTCGGGCTTCCAGAACATGCCGTGGCTCCTCGTCCCTGGTGGCTGGAAATCGGGGACAATCGGAGCGTCATGGCCCACGTGGCCAGTTTAACACCAGAGTGTGAGACCTATACCTATTATTATTATTAATAGCTAGAAATGGGCAGTTCGGGCTTAGAGAATACAAATCCAGACCAAGGTTTTATTTCATCCAACTAGTTGCTCTGTGACTGACTCTTTATACTCAACTGGTCGGTTGAAACTAAATCTTGGTCCAGACTTTTACTCACTGGACCTGAATTGCTTGCCACTGTTAATAGCACTGTTATTATTATTATTATTATTATTAACATTAATAATAATTATACTAATTATTATTATGTGCCCTGTGTCCTTGCTGAACTACCTCACCCCATGTCCCGTTTACTCATTCTGCTGCCCGTCACCTTACACAGCACAACCGCAGGTCTTAGACTATGGCTTCCATTTAGTTGTTTGTATATAGCATATTGTTTATATACATATATTTATGTCCTTTCATATTGTGCTTATGTTGTGTGTATTGCCTGATTCTGTCTATAACTATTGCTGTAACATCCTTTAATTAATCTTATCTTATCTTATGATCTTGAACAAATTGCTGTAATCAAGTGAGTTTCTTTTTGTAAGCCCGGCTTTTCAACATCCTTCCTGAACACTTACTAAACCGGTCAACAGAGGTCCAACTCTAACCCGAGAACCAGGAGCCGTTTGATGGCTCGTAATGAATTATTGAGGCACCGTTGCTTAGGTCCAGTATGTCTTCGCTGGCGGTTCCATTTCCCACGGCTCCCACTGAGGACGGGCTTGGCTGAAAGCTCTGACCGCCCGGGTTCCACTTGAAAACGTCCATCACCTGCTGAAGCTATACTGCACTTCACTCACCGCGGCTGGCCGGAGTCACAGCATAACCGCGTGAAAATCGTGTCATAGGGGAGAGAAAAAGCAAACAAGCTCCTCTCAGACTAGACACCTGCTGGAGTCGATATGACTAGGTTCTTAGAGCTTCTCCCCGAGAACCATGTAGGCCACGATGGTTCGGTGAACCTGATCCTCTGGCACGGTTGGGCCTTCATTGTCTGGTTTGCCGGTCGGAATATTAACGCGGACGGCGCCGTGCCGCTTTTCCCATCGTCTTGACCCAAGTCTCCGCCCCTTGATTTAGAGCCCAGCAGATTTTGATGTGGCCTCACGGGAGAGAAGATTCCGTAACTACGGCCGCCGTTCAAACTCTCCGAGACCCCGACGAAGACGATGGACAATTAGAAGATGGATTGCAAGTCGCCAAGAGCCATTAACAATTCATCCTTCTGCGCAGATTTGTTTTTATTTTCAAAACTGCAAACTTGTTTAATAAATATACTGTTATATCATTCTTTCTTGCCCCAGTGCTTTTTCCAGCCAAAATACCACACTACACAGCACACACAGCCATAATCAAAATGTCAAATTTCATGCCTGTCAGATTTCCAAATTAAAATCAGAAATATGACTAACCAACTGTTCGCTTTTACAACTATTCAGCCCTTAATGCAACATGTATCAATCGGCACTATTTAGTATGGTGTAAGGGGTGCAAATGTAATGAAACAGCCGAAATCTATTTTTAAATGTTATATAACTGCCAGAATGGAGCAAATGCACAATAGATTTATATTATGTAACAGTTAAAGGGCATTTGTCCACTTTTTCAGGTTGACCACACAGACACACATGCAATCAGAAACCCCACGGCTCAGTAAATGGCGTGTTATCATGACTCCCAGCATCCCAGGATCTTGTTTAAAACCTGCATGTTTTGCTTGAGGCAAAAACTTTTTGTTCGCGGTATACGACTGCAGCGGGTATACGACCGCAGCGGGTATACGACCGCAGCGGGTATACGACTGCGCTCTCTGGCAGCTTAAGGCTCACCGTTTTCACACGCAGACGCGTCTCATACACGTCGATGAGTTCTCCTCCCCGCACCCATCCATTCTAGAATCCATGTAATATAACATAACAAAATGACTCTTATTTTGCTTTCAAAACAACCGAACAGCTTCCTTCACGGTGCATTTGACATTTATCGTATGTTATGGATTTGGTTGCAGGTTCAGCACGGCATGCGTTTTATTTTTTTTTGTTTTTTTTTTTAATTAGACGTCGTCACGGTAACAGCGAGAGTCCACTTACCCGGATGGTCCGGTCCCCGGCGGGTCCCGGAGAATATCTACAGGACCGGCTCTTCCAGGTGCTGAGCTGCACGATGGCAGATGTTGACTATCCAGCATGACGGACGATCATTAGTGGGTCCTTCATGGCTGGGGTTCACCGAGCTCCTAATGAAACACAGGTGACGCGGACTCCTTTTCGTTTAAGTTACATGCCTAAATCCATCGGACGTTGCTCAAACCTCCCGGGTCTCCAAGCACCTGAGGCTGACTCACCGAGGACGCGACCAGCCAAAGAGTCGCCGTGAAACGGTCTGCGGGATCCGCCAGTCCCGTTCAGGCGGCGCGCGAGTCAGCTTGTCAGCTCGTCATCTTTTTCAGTCCTCCTGGTCACGGGCAGTTCACAGGACACGGCGTGAGCTAATCCAAATCCCTGACCCCCGAATCTCCTTGCCTGCCGTAAAGGCCTCAGCTTCAGGCTTATATAGATGTGCCTGGCCGACATTCAGATTGAGATTTTCCTCTCTATACCCCTGTATGTCATCTCCTTTATTCTGTTTGGGATGGCAACGATTCAGATTATATTTTCAGCAAAACCCAACTCTTCCAGGAACCCCTCCGTTAGCCTACACCACTCTGCGCTCCCTCGGTGTTCCTAATGTTGCGCCTCCTGCATTTCAGTTATCTAATTAGGTACTTGCTTTGTTCAGAAGATACTGCTTAGCTCTTCCTCCGGTAACGCTGACCCGGGCGTTATCTGGAAGCTCAGCGTAGCCGCACTTACGCCCAGCCACCTCCCAGACAGCCGCGCCCGTGATGTGCTGCTCGCCTCACTCGCACATCACTCTGGACACGAGCGCCTGCCAAATAGAGGAGATTGATCCGTGCATCGATGAGGAGTAAATGTGTAATGTCCACCATTTGCAGAAGCGCAAGGGGAACAAACATTCACTGCAGTTAAAGGGTCTTGCTCACCCCGGCTTTTTCCATTTATTTCATGAACCACAGATTTTATATTCTTGTTAGGCACTGGAAAGTTCAATGAACACCTATAAATGGAAATATAAGTCAAATGAAATAAGTTCCCTTTATAACACGGAAAGAGTTTGTAACAGTGCATGTCTGACACCCTATTAACTGGTTGTGTGGTGATGGCAGATTCTAGGTCGTCCTTTAACTTTAAATACACCAGTTACCTGTTTCATCCCAAGAAACAGAGCAGTAATTAATGTCCCTTGTAGAAATAATGCCTTGAATTTTAGATTAGATTAGGTTAGATTAGATTAGATAGGACTTAATTGATCCAACAGTGGGGAAATTGTTACCACAGCTCAAGACAGATAGCAAGAAAAGAGTGCAAGAGTAATACCAAGAATATAAAAATACAAGAATATGAATACAAAAAAGAAATAAAATAAAATAATAAGATACAACATTATTACCCATGTACACCCATACACAGTATGTAATATGGATCGTGGGTTGTGGAAAATGGGCAAGTAGTAATAAATATCAACTATTTTACTACTACAGCTACAATTTACTATCCAGGTAGCGGATATTGGCCTGTACATATACACACCTGTACAATGCACACCCATCCATATATTATATACAGATATACATACATATCCATCTATATACATATACTGTAGATACATAAACATAGACATACACCTATACATGCACATGGCCATACCGCTCTCTGCTGTTATAACTGCCGGAGGAGGTTATTTGATGAATCAGAGATACGACATTTTCCTGTAAGTATAAAATGGTGACCGCGCCGTAAATGTATTTGTTAGCAAAGAAAGCTGAGTGTATTTTTAGTAAGCGAGTGACATGCAGATGTAGAGAACAGCAGTGTGTGCAAAAAGACTGGAAGCCGCTGTGCTTTCATAGCAGAGCTCTTCAGAAGCTTGTTCTCCCCCAACCCCCCCGCCGGAGATAAATTTCCTGCCTCGAAACAACCACCGTGCCTCGTAGGCTGACACTCACTGCCACGCAGGACAACCGATCCCCCCTCCCCCCGTTTTGGCAAAGGCGGTTTGTCGACTGGGTCTGGAGATCTGAGGATGCACAGCAGTAACAATAAAATAAAACGACGTACCTGGCGTCTGTCTGATTCGTCTGTACGTTACTGTAGTAACGCCGTAGGCTAATTTGAAAGCAAAATGATGCATGACTGCTGGATGCTTCCAAGAAAATCTAATAAATACCATAACATCTTATCCAGAGTAGGGTCACTGTTATCCCGGGGCCCATTTCAAGGAACTGGGCCCTGTGCAGGGCTTCAGCTGCGCTTTTATCCAAGAGCCTGGAAAGTTAAACATGAGAATATATCAGGGGCTATGCAGGGGCGGGGTCATAAGGGCAATGAAACAAGCTGATTGGCCCGCCTCCACTGTCACTCATCAAATTCAAATCACGTTATTGGCTACTGATAAGGTTGCCCTCTCTGTTTCAATTATGGCTTTTCTTATGACCTTTTAAAAAATGCAAGAATAGCCCTTGCAATATATATTCATATATCACAGAGAATAAATGTGTATATCATATATAGATGTATATATATATATATATATATATATCATTTATACATTGTTTTACTTCCAGTGTATCATTGTTGTTCGTGTGCATTGGTAAATTCCTAGAATTATGCATGCTATTAACCTTATGCGATTTTTAGAAGTGATAACAATTCAATTTCAATTCAATTTATTTTTATATAGCGCCTTTCACAACAGAGTCACCCCAAGGCAGATTCACCCCATGACCCAACCAAGGGTGTGTTGTGGTACATTACCATATAAAGAGAGAACGATATAAAAACAGGGAAAATGAAAGGCAGAGGAATTAAAGAAAGAATGATGACAACGGAGGAAATGGACCAGGAACTCTTAAATTAGGAGAGAAAAAACCTTGGGGGGGGTCCAAGGGCAACTGGCTGCCCAACCCCCCCCCCCCCCCTCTCCTGGGCAACAAAGCAAAAAGACTCTACAATCTCCAAAGACTGACTCCACACTTTTGCATTTTGAACGGGAGGTTTATTTGGCATACATTAAGATTTAATAAATCCCTCGCAGATTAGAAAATAAACATACCGTGTAAGCCCTGGGATAAAGAATGAAAAATGTGTTGCTGTCACATTACAGAAGAAGCAAAGAAAATCATAGTTTTGTACGCGATGAACTGATTTGTAAGCAGCTTGGGCAGAACGGGAGGGAAAGGCTCTGACTGATGTGGGCGCATTTGGTCTGTGGATTACGGTAACCGGCCAGTAATGAAACCTGGAAGGATGAGCAGATCCTTAACCAGCTGTGGTAACTTCGATTAATCGTACCAGCAACAGCCCTGCTGTGCTCCTGCTAGGAATCTAAACAGGTGCAGTATCAACTCCCATTCGAACCGCGCATTTGTGTGGGGGCCCCGATGTTTGGGAGCCCCCTGTTGGCCACAGACTGTCACTACACTCAGAGCGTGAGGAGGCGCCAAAGTGACTTTTGAACAACGAACACACCCCTGAATCTAATGTTTTTTCATTGGCTAATTCTTAGCGTTCAATTATAAGGCCTGTAATGTAAACTTAAAGGTCTTTAACCATGACCCAGATCTACAGACCCTGATCTACAGAATGACTATCAAAATAAAATGGAGCACATTGACAGAAGGGCCTGTGAATGAACGGCTTACTCATCATGGCATCACCTCAGTCGCTTACGCAGGATGTTACGATCGCTCACCTTTTGCAAGTGGGTTATCGTGAAAGTTTTGGGTTGCTATGACAACACTTCGAACCCTCATGCTGCATCCAAAATATTCACAACAATAAAAAATTGAACGGAGCACAACACATTTTTTTTTTTTGTAATAAAAGTGAAATAAACGTATTTATTTTGTTGTCCAAACAAATCCCAGTGATAGTACCACATACCAGCTGCAATAAATCTAATATTTTGCTCATATTTTTCTTCTTATGGAATCCAACCCATTCTCAGGTCTCATAGCAATTCTTTTGTTGTCTGAGATGGAATTAATTGAATTTTCCAGAGGATTCTGCTCTCCTAAGCGCTTTTCTCCAATGTTCTCAGCACACAGTGTCTCTTATTTCAAGTGCCAGTCCTGGGGTTTAATCTGATGTCTGCGTACTAATTGCCTATGCGATTAATTAGCCCCCAGATGAAAACGACCATTAACTGCCTTGTGGTTTAACAGCCACAATAAGGAGGACATTCAGGCGCTTAAGGACTCGCGTTACGGCCAAGCGGCTCTAGGACGCAGTTTCATAAAGTTATGTTGCTGTCATCCCTCCGTCTGCATTCCGTATGTGCTTATCCTGGGTGGCAGGGAGGGGTTAGGGTCCAATCCCAGGAAGAGCAGAGCATGAAGCAGGGGCAACCCGTGCATCGGTACTCACTTTTATCTTATCCATCCATCCATGCATTAATCCTTCCTCTGTAGCCATTTGTCCATAGCTTGATACGTATCCATCCATCCTTTCTCTGTAGCATTTTTCCTATGCATGATACTGCACACATCCATCCATCCATCCATCCATCCATCCATCCATTCACCCTTTCTCTGTAGCCATTTGGCCTATGTATGTTACATACTGATGTACAAAAGACAAATAGAAAGCCTTGAATCACTCTGAGATATGTAGAACCATTTAGAGACCAGTTCACCTGAATGTATGTTATCAGGCTGTGGGGAGAAGATTCAAACTCCTCAAATCCAACCCAAAACCTCGGAGGTGGCGGACTTCAGTGCAGCCCCACTGAGGCTCTTTGTCACAGAGAAAAAAAACGTAAAAACCTGATCAGTTTTCACAGTTGGCCTAAACTCTCTGATCTCATGATCTCTTTCCACTTAAATTTATGATGAGCCCCAAAACCTTTTTAGGTTAAATATAAATGAATCAATCTTTGAATTTATGTAACCACACTGCATTGAACTTATTTAAACATAGTGTAGTCTGATGAATGTAGTAATATTACACTTATTAAAACATAAAATGCCTAACTGACACATTTTTCCTGTATTATGGATAAGCCGTGGAGTGAAGGACTGGACCACAGAACGGCAACTAGTTACCAGGTAATGACACAGATACTTCAATGATCCCTGTGGAGAAATTCTTTTGTGGCTCCGTCTGTCACATCCATAGGTGAGCTGGGCTCAAACCGACAACCTTCTGATCTCACGCGCAGAGGCTCAGCCCCTGAGCTCAGGCCCAGATAGACGGAG
>JAABNY020000048.1:4601768-4612943 GCA_015164015.2 Brevimyrus niger
GGTAATGACACAGATACTTCAATGATCCCTGTGGAGAAATTCTTTTGTGGCTCCGTCTGTCACATCCATAGGTGAGCGCACACATGGCAGCCAAGGGGTTAAAGGCCTCACACAAGACGCATCAGACGCGACTGTTCGGCTGCAGCTGGGCTCAAACCGACAACCTTCTGATCTCACGCGCAGAGGCTCAGCCCCTGAGCTCAGGCCCAGATAGACGGAGTCGGTTTATATAAATCCTAATCTTTACGTCAAACATCTATTCGCCCGGGGGGCTGCACCTGACGTTTCATGTGGCGGGATCTCAGGACCTGCAATCTCCATTTTTCTGGGCCCCGAACATCGGTCCCGTTTTTTAAATTTTTCTCTTCGCGTTGTGCTGGCCCCATCTGTCCTTCCCCCCACAAAAAAAAATAATAAACAAACAGGTGGCGTTACACTGGAATCTTGGGCGTCGCCGCCATTAAATTTGAGGGGGACGTGTCCCCCTCACATCTCATAATTACTTTTTGGACACCCCCCCCCACACACATTTAACATAAAATATTAGTTTTATGCCAATGTGGAACCCCAGACTAGCTGCATCGCCGGCGCCCCCTATCTGGGACAATGTGGAATTGGCTTGCTATGTGGCTCCCCCCCCCAGAAGATGGCACCCCAGGCAGCAGCCCACGTCACAGATTGGGGGCAGATCTGCAGATATAATACATGAAACGGGTGGTTCTGTTTCCTCACACCTCTGTGGGCTGCAAATCCCATCCCTCCCGCGTGTGTATATTTATTTTGCGCCGTCTCTGTAAAGCACGGTTTTTTTTCCACAGTCCTGCAGGCCGCTTTCAGTCACTCTGTTTTCCCCTCATGGCCTGAAGGCGTGTGGTTGGGCTCATTGGTGTCTCTTAATCTGCCTTGGTGGGTGTTTCCGTGTGCTCCGCGATCGACTGGCATCCTATCCAGGGTGTGCCCCCGCCAGACCGAGTTCACGATAAGTGATTTGGAGATGCATGGATATCTAAATAATGTATAAACAAATGCTTTTTATAATGCCTATCACTGGTCTCACGACATCATGCCGAAAATGCGCATTTAACAAATTTGAAGTGTGAAGACCGACCGATCATTCATTCATCTCTTTTCTTCTATCTATAAAATGGGCACATTAAGGATTCCCATCCGATAAGCCATCTCCAGTGTCATCTGTCTGGCGCGGGGGGCCGGCGTATCCTGACGATCACGCAATTTATCCGCTGCGGAGATAAAAGAGTTTATGCCCACGACACAGCCGGCGGAGGCCTGCAACAGAAGATCAGGCAGCTCGCAAGAATTAACACTGGCTAATTAAGGTCCGTCTCCGGAATCTTCTGTAGTTCGCGATCAGCTGAAGCTACGCCCCTCACGCTGTTGTTACGGAAATATTACATAAATACAAAGATTACTACTTATAGAACTGATGCCTTTGCGTATCGTATGAATCGCCGGCAGCAGACGGGACCATTGCTGGAATTTGGTGCTTATCCACAGAGCAACGCCATTGCTCCATCTATCCATCTTCTAACCTTTTATCCTGGATAATGTCTCAGGTAACTAAATTAATACTACAGTGAATGAAGTCTTAATTATGTTATAGTGTAGGACACCACTAGGGGGCGGGCGGCTTTGCCCTGCTTGTCCAAACAGCAGATACCCCGAGGTCGACATGTTTGGCCGCTCGTGCTTGAAGATGCCACTGGAGGAGTAACAGAACGTGAGCTGGAGGTGCCCCCCACCCCACGTTTGGAATGCAAAACAGCATCTAATGTGAGCAAACATTAATTGCGTACCCTATGACCTCCGCTGCCAAATGTCCCAACTGTGCAGCGCTGCCCTGGCCGCGGATTTATCACGCAGACTCCCGCACCTACCGTGACTTTGATGCTCCGTATTTAGAAACTGCCTTCGGCGCCGTGGTCTCCTTGTCCGCTTGTTTATTGACAAGTGAATTATTTAATCCCCCTCTGAGAGAGATGTAGATTATAAATACTGTATGGTTTACTTACTCACATGGAGGGTCCTCTGTATTATACCGTAAAATGTATTACTTGCTTTAAGTTTTAAAGTCGTCACGTGTCTCCTCTGTTACTTTAGCTTTTTTGCTGCTTTACGTATTTCTTGTGTTTAATAGCACTGGGTTCACCAAGACAGTCCCCTACCAGCAATGCTAGACTTACGGACAACTCGTATTTACGAACTAAGTAACATAAAAACTATTGTATTAAAATTTAGGTTAAATACAGTTGTGCGTAATACGCTGCTTCAAGGGGTTCTTCGGATTACAGTACTTTTATCATTCTTGTATTATTATTATCATTATTTACTGCATTATGTTTCCGACTAACCTACAAAATCGACTTAAAAACAGACTTAGGGTGCGTATCTCGAGCCTGGGGGCCGCCTTTACTGGTTACAGAGCAGAAGTGCTGTTTCCGCGCAGTGACAAAGACCGCCTCATTTACATTCCCGAGGATTACTAACAGACTCAAGCTTAATCTGCCCCTTTTTAAATCGGGACGAGTATCGTGGTGACATTAAGGGCTTTCCTGAGGTTAGAATTGTTTCATGATAAGACTTTGGAAGTAATTCTCTGACAGGCATTTTAATGATCGGCGATGTGGTTTCCGCAGCTGACAAGTGTTAACGTGCAGGATTACACCGACTTGTTTTTATTGCTTTAACAATGTCGTCTTTATGCTTAAAGGTAACCACTGCCTTTCAGGCAAACATGAAGGATGTAATTCTGCTTTTCATAAAGTTAGCTGCTTGGTGAACCTGAACCCTGTCCCACAATCCCCAAGGTTAGGGAGTAGGATGAACCTCTCTCTCTTTCTCTCTCTCTCTGTCACACACGCACACACACACAGGGTCATAAGTATAGTTTTGTGGGGACTCTCCATTAATTTCTATGGGGAACACTCTAATGAAGCGGTAGCTAATCTTATCCGCAAAAGGGCCAGTGTGTATGCAGGATTTTGGGATAACCTGTAGGTCGGCTGTTCAAACCCAGGTGTGAGGACTCTTCAGCCAATCAGCCCTTTAATTAGGGAGTTGCAGCGAAAACCCACACATACACACAGCGGCCCTTTGCAGATAAGATTGGAACATTTGGTCCCCACAATGTAATATAAACACACATGTACATGAAGAACAATTTAGAGACACCAGCCTTCCTGTAGGAGGAAACTGAATTATCTAGAGGTAACCCAGGGAAAGACATGCAAGGAGATCATGCAAATGTTCTACACACAAAGTAAGGGAAGCAACTCATAACCCACAATTCCACTCATCCTTTTATTGAAGTTGCATTGCTAAATTTCTGGCGACTAAAGCATTATGGGATTTATGGCCAGCGGCACGGTTTTATTTGATGACGGTCACAGATAATGACGCTTCTTAACACCACTTAATGTTAAAGCTTGGATTCGAGACTAAGGAATAAATATTACTGTAGGTGAATTACATGTTTATTTATTCAATTGCAAGTGCGGCACCGTGGTAAAGACAGTGGTAAACCTAAAGTCTTAAAAATGTGGTTTATTGCTATGACACTATGCAAAGATGAGGTCATACTTGTGTTGTGCGCAACGGTTTGACGATGACTAGTTATTCCTCACATGTAATAAATGTACAAAAGCTCAGGGCTGCAAATCAGCTACATAAACGGAGGTGCTGCTTCTTCAATAATATCCAGGTATGTAATAATGCAAAATGGACAGATAGTGTACTTGATACGAGACTAATTTCTTCTGTTATTTTTCACACATCAGTTGGATACACCCTTACAGGGGCAATACAAAGAATTTTTTAAGGGGGGAGGAGACATAATTCAGACAGAGGGGGCGACCTTATCATTAGCCAATCGTGTGTTTTGAATCTGTGAGTGACAGGGGCGGTCGCAATCTATGGGCCAATCAGCTTTCCAGTGTCCCTGTAGCCCCGCCCCAGTATGCACAGCTGCGCCCATTAGAGACCTTTTGAGTGTCATGATTATAAAGCTTAATTTTCGGAAGCCAATATGGCCGCCTGCACACATGCACTGGCTGGCTGAGCCCGTCGTTGTTTTCACATGAGGGATTTGTTTGTGTTTCGTCCGCTTATGTTCACACAGACTCCCAGCAGGAAGTCCCGCCCTCAGGGCGCCCCGCCATGCTGGCCCGAGCATGACTGGCAGCGCTGCAGGCCGTCCGGGTAGCACGCCGGGCAGCGCAGGGCTCGGATGGACTCGTTGAAGCGGTTGGCGAGCATGGACAGCTTGCTTCCATGGCACAGCGAGCAGGGAGTGCAGCCCGAGCCCCTGCACTGCGGACACGCGGCCTCCTCCTGCAAGCAAGTCAACCACACGCAGTTCCCTCACTGTCCACTAGAGGGACCGGTGTCCCTTGCGCAAACTGACACCAACAGTCTCATCTTGATAAATGAACTACGCCAACAAAGACTGCTTGTGTATGCACTGGGGGGGGGAAAAAAAAGCACCAAAGGGGGAAAAATAAACACAACCGCAAAACTTTCCTGAAACATCACAAAGATACAGCGACGGATATTTAATCACAAGCAGCCGCTGTCATGCATGATGAATCGATTATTCAAACACTCCAACACACACAATTCGCAGCAGATGATGCAAAAACAAATAACTATTCATGCACACTTTATAAAATTTGCCTCTGCAGTGTATTTGATGTAATGTGTGGAACCTCTTTTTTTGAGAAGTGAATTATAACTATCAAGTGTTATATGTGCAGTTTTTAGTGTTATTAATACAAATGGACAGTATTGGTCTAAATTTACCGTGCGTCACCTGAAATGGTCTGTCTATGTCTGTTTGTCTATCTGTTTGCCTGCCTATCTGTCTGTCTATTTGTCTGTATGTCTGTTTGGTCTTTTGTTTGCATATTTTTCTGTCTGTCCATCTGTCTACTCATCTGTGCCTTTCTGTCCCCCGTCTGTGTCAGTCTGTCTGTCTGTGATGGTGTTACCTTGTCTGCGGTTTCAAAGCCATCGTCTTCCTCCCAGTGAGAGCACAGTGACCCATGGTAATGCCTTCCTTCTCTTCCTCGCCCGTACGGATCCTCTCCCTCTCCGTCCTGTCTCTGGACAGAGGTCTTTATCACTTCTGTCCTCCTCTGAGGGGACCGGATGATGCGCAGATTACTGGTGTAGATGACAATCTTCCCGAAGTCCAGCACGGACGTCTGGAAGACACGGCCCAAACGTACTAAGGTCAACAAAGCACGTTCCTAACGTTACCCGACCAGCCCGTCCACGCAGGATCCCGCTCAGCGCAGCGGCAGAACCTCAAATCGCATACACCTGCAGATCGTTAATCACTGACGGCCTTTTAGCGCCGGCTAAATTAATATGATATGGTCGAGCTCATTATGCAAATTGGAATTCAGATGAAGGTGATAATGTTAATTTCGTCGTCCGAGGAAACATCCTACCAGAGATGGCGTGTGGGTTACTTGGAAGTTGTGCCGCTAACATTGTACAAACATTCCAACGTTCTATTCTGTGGACCCGCCTACCTAATTTTGTTCCTTAACTATCCACATTCCCATGACAGGCAACATGTCATTGTTGGTAATAACTCACTAAAATTATTACATTGTTTTAGCCATATTGTATATATTGCACTGTATTTACACCAACATTTCTTGCACCGACATGTATTCCTGCACTTTTATGCATTTATCAACCACGCATACACATTGTGTTTGTCACTGTACCTGCCCATTGTCATCTGTCCTCCTAACTGTGTATATGTCTCTGATTCTCAATATACGCGCAGAACAGAGCGGTAAGGCAAAATCCGCTGGGGAAAAACGTTAAGAGTCCTTGGAGATTCAGCCTCCTTACTGTTGGCCAGCTCCATCAGAACCCGAGCCAGTACTCACTCTGGAATCCGCTGGTGGCGAGGCGCCGCAGGTAGCCAGTCTGTAGCTAGTCACGCCTCTGTAGACGTTTATCCTCTGGGCAGTGAGCCCGGGGGACGTGCCCATCCGCGCCTCGGGGGACTCCTGGAAGCTGGACAGCTGCTCCGCCTCCAGATGCTGGGGCGGCTTGCCGTGCATGAAGCTGCGCGGGTACTTCTCCTCGGGGCTGTCCAGCTCCTGCCCGTCCTCGTAGACGTGCTTCAGCACGCGCCCGCTGTACGAGGACGCGATCTTGAAGCGCACTTTCCGCGGCTTCCCATCATACCTCTGGCTAAGTTTCCGCTGCGGATCCTCCATGTCGCCGGCGTCGGCGAGGGCGCTGCCCCGAGGTCCGGGGGAAGGGACGCGAAACCTAAAGTGGGGCTGAGCGGAGCTCACCTGAGGCAGGTAACCGACGTCAAGCCTGCCCACCCCTGTCTACACCCCCTTGAATAATTCAGCCCTGGATCGGATACAGCACAGCAGCGGGGAAACGATAGCCTCTCATTAAATAATCATTCAGGGGGGCAAATGCAAAACGCACACCTTTCCCTTAAATTACAACGCCCTTAAAAAATGGCTCAACGTACGCGGAAGACGAGGGTAACCTTCTAGAGAAAGCTGCATTTTGCCCACGTTCCGCAGAAACATTCAAAGTCTGACCGGCTCTGAAGGTCGGTTTCTCGTCGGACTAGCAGAAGGCCTAATTGCCGATGCATAAAGGATCGACTGCACAGTCCTTTTAAGTATTTTTTCTTCTTCGGCTCAGTCAGATCGACTTTTAGCTTCGCAGTACTGCAGCCAGACCCTGTCGCTAAAATAACATTTTACTGCTCGATGTCCTCTATCCTTATACAATCTTTTCTCAGTATATTATTCACACCAACCAATGAGAATAGGTTTGATACAAGGGACGATTTAGTAAGGGGAGCATTTCAGGATTTACAGAAATCTTTTTTATAGAGAACTTTTTAAAACCTAATGCAGCCTCTCCTCAGGTTACAACGGGATTACATTCCAACAAACCTAACGTAAGCCGAAAATGTCGTACGGCAAAAAAGAAGCATTTAAATACAGTACACTTAAGCTAACAAACATCATAGCCTAGGTTAGCCAACCTCCGGCAGTTGGGCAAAATCATTAGCGCAAACCATTGAATATCTCATGTGATTCACTGAAGACTGTGCTGAAAGCAAAAAACAGTTACCCAATAGTAAAGTCGAAATATCGTAACACGGACCATCGTAACCCGAGTAGTACTTGTTCATGAAATAAGGATATAGTGTAGATTGCGCTCTCTGTGGGTTGGCATTTCCTTCAGAAACTCTGACCCAGACACACTTTCTCCTCCGTGTAGATCAGGTTCATTGGTGACTCAAAATATCTTTTAGACTTGGGTGGTCTGCGCAAGAGTATCACCCTGGTAATTCCATAATAACCATAACCCAAACCATAATTAATTAAACTTTTTTTTTTAATTATTATTATTATTTTTTAATGAATTAGTGCATTGAACCGCTGTCCTGCCAAGGGTGTCTGCTGGCACTATGTCCCTGAAGTCCACGGAGGACAGACAGATAAGAAAATGATGGACAGATAAACAAAAGGATGGACAATTTCCCCTCTGAAGCTTATAGAGCTCTCCTTGGGGCAGGTTCAAGGTCAAAGACTAGGATGCATTTAGGGGGGATTCGTCAACCAATCAGAGAGATTGCAGCCAAAGGAAGACGGGTCTTAAGACCGAGAGTGACATGCCAATTATCTGAGGGCAGCCTTCCCATTGGGTGATGGGCAGAGCTTCTGAGAGTGTGAAACAGCATAAAAGTGTGAGGAAAAAGTGATGTTTGCAAGCAATTAAAGAATTTTGTTTGTTTGTTAGTTTATTCGCGCGTGAGAATATTTTTACAGAACATGAGAGCCCTGGCGGTAGAGAGGAGGGACAGTCTTGAAGTGTTTTGTTTTTGTCAGCAGGAGACATTCGGATGTTCCAAGCCAGCAGGAAAGAGGGGGGATAGTGGTGGGGGGCTGGTCTTGTCTGCCAGGGGCTTGAATTGAGCAGGAGAGTGACCAGGAGTGAGCAAGGAGTGTGGAGCTGCGCTGGGCCCATGGTCGAGTTCGGGCTGCTGTCCGTGGTTCTGCAATTTTCTATCTTCCGTCGGCCTCACAGCCCACGCTAAGACACACGTCCCTGAAGAACAAGGGCAGCCGTATATCTAGATGCTGAGCTCATGCTTTCAAATAACCCTTTTTACCTGCATATTTTGCTGGAGTAATTCAGGTTAAGTGCTTCGCTCAAGGGTATTAGAGCAGGGCCCCCGCTTGGGACATGAACCAGCAATCTTCAGATTATGAGTATACGTTCTTAACTCTGCGCCAACCTGCTCTACTTCAGCGTTTCGTAACTTCGCTAACTTTTGGAATTTTTCACTCTTCACCTTGACCTCTGACCTGCTTACTTGCCACTGCTGTTGCTGCTCTAGTTAGTTATTTCTGATGGGTTTTTTTGCCTGTTTTCTGACTCTGTCATATTCTGTGGAACATTATCTATGAAAAAATGACTTATGAGGTTAGGATACTGTCCCCCCCCCCCCCCACACACACACACACACACAATCTCTCAGACAGGTACGAGGGCCGTAATTTCAGTGCAGAGGTCTGGTGCAAGTAAGTCCGCTGGAAGCAAAGTGTTTTACATTCACTGGAAATGGATGGTTACATAACCTTAAACACAGACATGTAATGTAAGATTTATGCACAGCTTTATATGTTTTTCAGTGCTGGGGTGTGGGAGATCCCACTGGGCAAATGGGACCACGCTGCAGATTGTTTTTCAGCTGCAAAATAATGTCCCCCCCCCCCCCCACACACACACACAGATTCCACCTGAAGTATTTTCTCTCAAGGGGGCATCCGCCCCTTCAGCAGCCTGCCACGTAACCCCCCCCACCCTGCCGCAGTGCTTTCCCCAACATCAGAACTCCCCAGGCACGCGTCGTCATTCGGGGATGCTAAAAAAGTAGGTTAGCGCCGGTTTCTTCGGGAGAACATCCGGGGTCTGCGTTTGCTGAAGAACGCAGACTGCTCCAGGTGCCGCGCAGTGGAATTTCACCCGGTTCCGCTGTTTCCATGGCCGGTTGCTAGGTCTCCTCCATGGCGCTCATTTGACGATATTTATCACTATAACACAACCGTAAGGCTAAACGTTAAAAAGCGACACCTCCGTTCATTCACTATTAATTCTTGTTTGCGCGCCACGAAGTTTACTCCGGCCGGATTATTCTGCTCCTTGTTCCAGGGACAGTCATCTCTACTATCCTAATCTGACATTTCACCTCGCCACGCCAGAATGTCCTCACTTGGTCTAATTTGTTTCCAGCTAAATTTAAAGACAATTACTTACGCTCAACTGTCTCTTTAAAAGAAGCTGAAGACATCCAGAAAGCAATGGACTCCTCTGACTCAGTGTAATTAATCTGATTGCCCTCAGCTTGCAGTGAAATAAATGAACCTTCAGCACCAACTCTGGGTGAGATTTACGCCGTTAATCACTAACTGGCACCATCCAATTGGAGGAAAAACCAGTCTGCAAAGCTGCCAGGACCCACGGGCGGCGTCAGTTACTATTCATGGGTCAGGGATGTGGTACAGGTGACGGGGTCATTTGATTGGATATATATCAGGACCAATCACATTTAAATTAAGGAAAGACCCCACAATGCCACACTCAGTAAAAATGGCCGCCTTTGTTTGCATTAAGAAGAATTCCTTTTCCAGAAAAGCATGGAACTCGGTCTGTTTCCTTTGACTCTCATAGTCCGTTTTCCAGGCTGGACTTAAACGAAGGGGAACCGCAACGCTGTTTTCTCCCACCACAGGGCACGGAAGCCCAGGCGAGGTGCCGAAACCGTCCACGCCCACGCGGGCCAATCGGACGTGATACGGAGCATCACGTGATCGCCGACAGCGTATCCCATCAACAACATCTCCAAGATCACTGGCCCGTGCCCATCAGGTTCTGAGCATAAGTCACAAGTCAGTGATACTCATCGGAATCAAGTTCCCGTGAAATCTCGGGATGCAGGACCTGTGGTCAGGAGGTTGTTGGTTCAAATCCCACAGGTGGCAGAGTGTTTCCACTTTTGTACCCCTGAGCAAGGTTCTTGACCCTATTGCTACAGAGACTGACCCTGCTTTCTCAAAAGAAAAAGAAAAAAATCTCACTTTAGATAAAAGTGTCTGCTAAAAAAAACAAAATGGAAGCCAGACAGCCAGGCAGAGACTTTCTGCTCATTGCCATGGCTGACAGCCGGAACCTGGAGTCAATCCTAGGAAGGGCAGGAAATGACACGTCATGGACAGGATGTGAGTCTGTTCCAAGCTGAAAATACATGCCCTAGTCACTCAATTACATGGGCTGCAGGAGGATCCCCAAGACAAGGAGGTGTTTTCACAAAACAGGATTTCTCAGCTGGGTTAACTTAAGCTAGAATTCATGGTTGTCCAATAGGAATGCTCCTTACTTCTTATTGGACGATCATGACTTCTAGCTTATGTTAACCGAGCTAACTGAAAAATCCTACTCCGTGGAACACCTACCCAGATGGGGTTAGTACCCCATGCTCTTGTGGTGTGAGACACCAACACAACCCACTGAGCGACATCTGTGACTAGAATTTCTGAGAACTGACAGACTACGAGTCATTTCATGACAGTCAGATACATTCCAGTTTATATATTCTGCCCTTGTCATGACTTAAGCTATCCCACGACGTTAAGATAAATGAACAGGGAACACGGAATCAAGGTGAAGATAATCGGCTGAAGATTCTCTGCGAAGGTAAATCCCTCTGTGGGCAGCTTCGTAAAAGACAGCAGGTACCGAGTTAGCGTTCGAAAAAATCACCTTGTTAGCTTTCCTGGAAATAAGTAATGGTGGAGGCTAACACTAGCAGCCACACATGGTCATATGGTCTGCGTTATATAGCAAAACGTATATTAATTGTTACGATGAATGGGGCTGTGCAGTGCAGGGTTTATGGATGTTGAGTCTGAGACTGTGTGGTGGTGTACTTGCTGAGGGGGTAACAGCCCCCAGTCCCCTATTCTGTGCTCCCTGAACCCTGTACTGAATAAACAGCTGCTGAAGGGGGGGGGGGGGGGGTGGGGGCTTAATCCACCACGTTAGGGGGTTCGGGAGGGGGGGCAGTTTGTCAGCGCAACCCAGCGTGTCGGGGTG
>JAABNY020000048.1:4633924-4646783 GCA_015164015.2 Brevimyrus niger
TGTCCTTTTAGTCTTATAAGAAAACCTAGTCTTCACAAACCCAACTTTTCTTAATCCAGACCTTCAGGTCCCGCTGACACTTCTTGGGGGTTTTTTTTTTTTTTTTTTTTTTCTTGCTCCCTCTCAGTTCTCGGTAGGGAGCGAAAATGTGCACTCTCTGGCAGGGAGCTGGGTGGAAGCAGAAACATGAACTGCCTGAGGGGCCCAAAGACCAGGTTGGGGAAACGCCAGAGTGGCCTGCGCTGTTCCCTGAATGCGTGTAGTGTTGCACTTCATGGATACAGATGCGTCTTATTTGGCGCTTTCTTTATTTGGAAGTTTTTTTTTTTTTTGTCTCGTACCTCCGATGCTGCTTCTACCGGTCCCCTGGCGCGGCTCAGCCTAACTGCAGTTATGCACGGTTGACTCCTTGACAGCTGTGGACGGGGAAGGGAAAATTATCGGTTTTAATATTTTAATCACTGCGTGTTTTTACGTGCAGTTTTGCTGGTTTGCATATCGCTTCAGTTAAAAGCCTCTGCTGAATTTAAACGTAAACGGTTTTCGTAGACTGTCATAACCATGACACAATCCTGTTGACGAGCCGTGTCATCAGAATCGCGGAGACTTTTCGCTTTGGGTCCCCAGGAGGTGCAGAAACTGCAGCAGGATGTAACGAAAAAGAAGCAGGAGATGCTGGAGATGCAGATGCGATGTCAGAAGGTGGGTAGGCTGGTCTTGCGCTGGTCCAGGCTGTATAAATTCCATGTTGACATCCCTGCCCGTGTGACATCTGTGACGTGAAAGTGATTCCTTTGCAGGCTTTGCTGAACAAGCTGGAAAAGCTGAGGGGGGCGGACCTGGAAGAACGGGCCAGAGTCGTGAAGGTGCTGAAGGAGCTGACAGAGAAGATCTCCAAGCTGAAGGAAGGGATGAAGCCAGCAGCCAGAGCTGTTGAGTCCAAGTCCAAAATGGATGTGAGTCTTGCTGGTTTGGGTTCCCATTCTCCTGCACGGATGATGTCATTGGTGTTCTCCACACAGCCATCTAGTGGGGTCAAAAAATGCAGCAAATGGGTCATGAAGCTCGATTTGGCCATCACTACGACGCACAGACCAGGGGTGGGCAATCTTATCTGCAAAGGGCTGGTGTTTTTGGCTGAAGACTGATTGGCTGAAGACCAACACAACCCCCCCCCCCCCCACACACACGCACCAAAATGTAATTTATGAATTATGTTATTCTTCGCTGATTTTTGCAAAGGGGGGAAAAAAAAGACGCATTCTTTTGTTTTAAGCATTTATTTGACCGGAGGTGCTGAATCATTTTGGTTTCCGCTCAGATGCAGAAGGAGCTGCTTGATGCCGAGCTGGACTTCCATAAGAAGCTGGCGTCCGGGGAAGACGCCACGGACCTCCAGCAGAAACTGAACCAGCTGCAGGCGGAGGTGAGAGCAGCCCAGAAGATTAGACTTTGCAAAAATTGTAAGTGGAAAGGAAGTATTTGGCGCTTTTATGGTGTTTAATTGTAATTTCTGAGCTGCAATATTAGCTGTGTGCTGCTTTGTAAGACTCTGCCGACCTGACTCATCACCACTTTGGACGAAGCTATCTGGCGTTTTAAATCCTTATTTCTGAGATGCGCAGTTGTGTGTTCCGTCTGCTTTTAGAGATGGACAAAAATGAGGCGTCATGAACCGCTTGCTGTATTTCTTTGACCCCACTAGATGGTGCTCTCTGTTCAGAAAATGAGCACAGAGCACGACCAAAAACAAACCATGGGCGCCATCTGGTGGGGTCAGAAAATACAGCAGATTGTTCGCGAAGCATCTTTTTGTCCATCCTTTCCGTTAGAAGCTGACATTGTCAAAGGCCACAGGTGGCGCCCAAAACCGTCATGGCCGCCGAGGACTCGGTTATGTTTGTTTTGTGTACGCTGCCAGCTACGTTACCCGTGAATGACACCTTAGATGGGGATGTAAAACATCATACAGTGATCCCCCGCCTATCGCGGATGTTATGTTCCAGGTTCATCCAGCTATGGGTGAAAATACCCAATATAGAAAGACAATATTAATAATAATTTTTAAATTATACTTTTTAAGCCTTTAAAATACCGCTCTTACACGCTTTAAACACATATAAACTTGTAAAACAACACGTATGATGTGGACATCAGGCTATGGATATGAGCAACATCAATAATGATTATTATTAATATATGTAATGTGTATGTGATTCCATTTTAACGATGGCTTTGTTCCACGGACGTGTCACCCTCTTTCCTGTTTGCCTCAAAGATGGTGGACTGGTGGCTTTTTATATTCTTTTCATCCTTCTTGATGTATCGTACCATCGATTCATTCAAGCCATAACAGCGAGAGGCGTCAGCATAACGCTTCCCTTCCTGGACCATATCCCGGAGTTTTACCTTCTCCTGAATGGTCAAGGTCTTCCTCTGCCGCTTAGGCTCATTACTGCCAGAAGGCTTAGATGACGCAGGAGGCTTGGGAGCCATCGCAGGGCTTAGAACAAAACGAAAACGGCCAGACCACAAGCAAGGTACGCGATGCGCAGAGAACTGTGATGGATAAGAGAAAACAGTGTGGCCACAATAGCGGAACCGCGATATATCGGGGGATCACTGTACACAGTTTAAGAGCTTCGCATTGACAGCCATGCTTTTCCCACACAAAAGGTCTCCCGTTTAGGACGGATCCCCAAAGCACACAGGAGGGCGGCAGGCCTCCCGGGGCGCGGAGGCCTGAAGCATATGGTGGTAGATCATCGTCCGCGAGCCCTTGCGGTCCTGGGGGTGACCGGAGAGGAGAAGGCTGACCTGACGGCTCACTTTGGGGTAGATCCGCTCTCGTTCTCGCTCGCGTTCTCTAACCGTCCATCCAGCAGAGCACCATCACCTCCCGTGTGATTTCCCCGTCATGCGACTCGGCAAAGCCCAGTGACTCCAAGGGGTGCTGGGTGTTGGCTGACCCCCACACTGACACCCCCAAGCTGGGGCTGAAGCGTAAATGTCCGTCTGTCTCACGGAGAGCAAGATGGGACAGGTGGAAGCTGAGAGCGTTTTCCCACAGGGATGATTTGAGTATATTGTTCTTTTCTGTTCCGGGTCGTTGTCTGCATGGGTGATCCGTAGTCTGGCTCCCCCAGAATTGTGACGAGTAAATGGTTATATAATAGCGTGAACTTGGCCTCCAGCTTCAGCAAGCTGCTGAGTTGAACTTTTTTAATGGCCGTCTCAAGGCCAAAATGCAGGTTTTTGTTTTTCTTTTTTGTCCTTAGAGATTCGGGGAGATCGTCGAACTTGAGGAGCATGAGCCACTCGGCATTGTGGTGACATTCAGGACCAGGGCTGAAGCAGAGAAAGTATGTGGCGCAAATTCCACACGGCTTTTCATTTCTGAAATTTCTGAATTATTATTGAATGTGCTTTTAGAACCTGCATATCCCCATATTCTTTATTTTTAACAGCGGTGAACAAGCTCTGAATTGTATCATCCCCTGTCCATAAGGAAATGTTGACAAAACCGGCTAGTATCGCTCAGGAATATGTTAACACGGTTTCTATAACTGATTTTATGTTTTGATAGTGGTTCTCTGAGTAGCTTTTAGAACGGGCTTTATGGGAATGGATGTGGTCTGGAAAGCCATGAGAAAAAAACGAGCTTTGAAATCAGGCGGCGAACCAGGGCTCGGCGTTCAAAGGCCGGCTGCTGCAAATCGCGTGGTATACACCCAAAGCCGCTTCTGTGCCCAGTGTGGAGGAGGAGAAGTCCTCACAGGAGGAGAAGTCGTCCTCACAGGAGGAGGTGAGCTGTTGTACCTTGACGTCTCCTTATTTGCATGTAATTTACTGGATGCTTTTTATCCGAATCGACTAACAATTGAGAGAGCGAGGTTGGCGAGTCCCAGGAGCGACTGCCCGTATAAAGGCCAGGCTCAGGGGCCCGAGGGTGACAGCACTCTGCTCGCTGTGGGATTTGAACCAAAGACTTTCTGATCGCCAGTACTGATACAGTTTCAGAGAGCATTTTGGTGACCTGTTGATTGGGACGGATGAATGCATAGACTATGGCCTAGGGCCCAGGCAAATATCAGGGTCCACCCCACCTCAGAAAAATTGCAACACCTGAATGTCCATGTTAATATCAGCCCAGGGCCCCAGATAAATTAATCGGCCCCTGCTTATAGCTCCATACTAGCTGTTCTTTATATGTCACTTGTCCTCTCCGTATTGGTTGTTCAGATTATGCTGTATATTTGTCTCTGTCCCGAGTTTTATCTGAGGTTAAGGAGAATTTTTTTATTTTGTCATTCCTGCAGAAGCTCCATAAATCTCCCCTGCTTGCGGAGGAAGAGGGGGATGAGGACGAAGAGGATGAATATGAGAGCCGTTCGTGGAGAAGATGAAGGGGGGGGGGTAAATACCAGTAATATCACTTTATTTGTGAAAAGGGCATTTTATCACAATATTTGTGATTTTTGAATACTTTTTCTTTCCTTAAAATGGAAATTTGTGCCCCCCCCCCCCCCCCCGTTCGTGAAACCTTTGTGGCTGATTTATTCTCTTACCGCTGGTGTGTCTGGTTGCAGCTGAAGCTGTTCACTGTGTTGAGACACATGACCTTCGATAGGAAATGAGAACTCGTACCCGAGATGGAGGCCAGTGCGGCTTCCCGGGATCGAATGGGTGACAGAAACTAGATTCCTGCGTATTTCCCAGTTTTGTTTGAAGACGACAAATGCAGTGGAGCTGGGAAGAGCAGGATCAAAAACTGTAATAAGTTTTTAAATTAATATATATTTTTTTTTATAAATGTTAAGGTGGCATTGCACATCAGGTCTTTGGTGTTAAGAGTGCGATATAAGTTTGCGTGCTTGGCAAGTGGTGCAACCTGGAAAATTGGTTTCTATAGCCCTGTATTTCACGTATGTGTGTGTAATATATTTTTCTTCTGTTTTATGATTCCCCCCCCCCCCCCTTTTTGTTGTAGAGGACTACTAAACTAGAATTCATATTAATTAATGACACTGCTTGTTAGGTGTTTAGATAATCGGTAAGTATGCACTGGCGTTTCCTACAAATTCTGTACCTGACAGAATTTCAGTTCTTTTCAGCAGACCACTGTTCTATCTTTTTTTTTTTTTTTTGTAGTCAGATTTTTCAATTTACTTATTACTGCATTCAGCCAATCTTTGTGTCAGAATTTAAAAGGCTTGTGTTTTTAGGCAAGCAAAAAAGTGTCTAAGTTACCAGGTGTCAATTCTTCCAACCCAGTGAAGGCATTCTGTTGTGTTGGTTTGTCTGCCTGATTATTAATGTTTGATCCATTGTAGGATATCTTTATTAAAACTTGCACTTTAAACGGTGATTTAATGGTAAACTACTCTTTGTGTTTAAAAAAAGCTGTTCAGATTTTCTATTGCAGCTTTTGCGCTCTGGCCATAGGGCTAATTTGTTTAAATACACAAGTACATACAATTTCTTGGTAATCTTCAGGGTTTTCAATGCCTTTTACGTTTTGCCTGTAAAAGCTTTGTGTCCTGACGTCCTTCAAGCGTAATTCGTAGTTCAGTTCGGTTATTGTCCGGTAAATTCTGAAAGGTGTGGCTTTATACATTTCACAGATAGTAATTGAAGGTGAAATCTGAGAGCGTTCATGTCCATAAAGGTAAGGGTTGCCTCAACAGCTGTCAAACGCGTTTTTATTATGGTTTGTTCTTTATCGAGGGTTGCGTATTTAAATTGAGGTGGTACTGAAATTGCTTCAAAATAATCTGGTTTCATTTGCTGTATTTAGCTTTCAATACGTATCCTTTTTCATTGTTAAAATGATTATAATCATGTTTCAATTGCAATTCGTTGCTTTAATTCACGAGTAACTAAGACCCAAACAAGTTTATGCGTGCACACAGAAGTGACTTATCACAATGAATTCTGGTTTTCTGCACAGCTGAACCCTCCATACGGGGCTTTTTCTGCTTGGACACAGTCAGCAGCCTAATCCATCTGATTAATAAGGGAACAGAACAAGGTAACGGATGCCTTCCACATACCTGCTGAATTATTCACTGTCTGGGGAACCAGAGAACTGACTTGGATCAGATGGAACAAACCTGTCACTGGCGTATCCGTCTTCTCAGAGCACGGAATCTGCCTGCGCAGGTGCTTAAGTGAAGTCGGGAGCCTTTTAGAGTTGCGCTCTGGATGTCTGGCCTGTAGCCTCAGTCGTCTTGTCAAATGCCGACTGGACCATGGTAGCTTTGTGAAAATCCACCGTCGACTCCCTTTTCTGCAAACCGACATCACAACAGCAGAGTTCACATCTGAACTGCCACTGAAAATCGTTTGATATAAAAATGACTGTAGCTGGCGAACTTTAATCACAATCATTCTTAAAATTGAAAATGAATCAAATAATCGTCACCATGTGTTCCACTAGTTATTATCGCAATAATTCAGTGTGCGTATGTGTCTCTTTCCTTTCACTCATTTTCATCCTCATCATCTTAAAGAAAAATATTTCCCACCTAATGGCATAGTCTATTATATGGTAAATTCTTGTTTTGGACATCGACCATTGCTTCTAAAATCTTATAAGTTAATCTATAGCTTTCGGTCATGCTATTCAGTTTACTGATATTTCTCCGCAAGTTAATGAATCTGCTACCGTATGTTTATAAGCTGTTTTTCAAGCTGGTTCAAATCCTGTAACTGACGTTTCATCTTTTGGACGCAGCTCGTAAAAGTAAATAAAAATAAATGATGAGGTTGTCTGATCTGCTGTTGCCTTTCAAGTAGCCATAAAATCATTTCAACTGTATGAGAACTCGATCAGGAGAAGCGGAGTTCCTGAGCACAGTCAGGCAGAAGGCACACCGAATAAAATGGACTTTAAAAAAACGACACTGTATCTATGCACCCAGGCACTGAAAAATAACCGTTTCTTGCGATCTGTTTTTACTAACATCTTTCTTACAGCTTTCACTGTCAGACATCTGGCGAATTCCAAATGGATTCAAACTCTATTTCCTCCACGTGCGTTTAGCCTACTCCTTATAGCTGGATAAACTACGTCATGATTTAAGCAGTTAGGCCTAAATGAAGAATATTGTATGTGAAATTTTAAGAAATTCTCCTGTTGAATGAGTTGTAATGTATTCCTAAACCGATTGTTTTAGAGTGCATTTCGTTATTGTAGTCGTTATTATAAGGAGACTGGCAATTAAGCTGTGCGTTTGGGCAGAACACGGACAGGTCCTGGCTGAGCGTAGGCCTATTATGGCATTCTTCTATAAGAGAAGTCCTTTCTTTTGTCACATATTAGGTGCAAGGCCAGTATGACTGTCCAATAGGCTGCCATACATATTTTATTAGCTTAATTAACCAGAGATTCGATCTTACCTATGCCCCAGCTTGTCCTGTTACCACACTTCTATGTCCAACAATGTCTTAATTTTAACTTGTACCCCAAAATGAGTTACTATTTTAGTCAATTATATTAGCAATTATGTACATAATGTGTATTAAAATTCTTTTTTGGTTTTACATTCATGCATACTCTACAGGGCGTAGGCCGACATTGTAATTTTCTCTTGAGATTAATACTCACGTTTAACTAATCGTTTGTGCAAGTATAGGCAGACGAGCAAAAATCACGTTTGCTACTTTAACTTTGCTAGCTGAATTGACAGTTATATTAAATTATTTAGTCGCAAGTTTAATATTTATTTATTCATTAATTACTTCCTACCAAGAGCTCCCGTTAAATATACTTCGACTTTCGATCAAACTTTCATGCCACTATTTAGACTCCCTAAAATATAAATGATTTGCTCTGAATGTTTCATGAATAATCGGAGTACATGGATGTGCGGCTGGGTGCCGATGTTCGCTCCTGTGACTAACGCTCACGTTCAGATGTTTGGTTTGATGTCCGTATTCTGCGCGGTTTTCCTACTTTTCCATGTTTGATACTTTTGTTTAATTTGCATAATTCGCTTCTCATCCATCGTTTACCATTATCACACGTTTTATGTTTGTGGCCATTAAAGTTCATGATGGTACCCTATATTCCAAGATCGTATAGCTCTTCTAATAGGCATGATGAAATCGGCAATATTTCTGCTCGTTTTACTGTAATGTTACTGAGGCTGCTGGTGTCGTCTTTGGTGCGTTTTAAGTTTCTGAGCACAATTTTACTGACTCATGACGTCGCCGATGATCGCACCCGTTCATACTGAAGGTCCACACTGAATAATGATTTAATCTAACTTACGTCACTTTGCATGTAAATGTTATTAATAATAGTGAATACTCACTGTCAATAATAAAGGGACAAATTCCTACTGCTCATACTGCTGATGATATTTTGTTTTATTATTTATTATTCTTTATGATTTATGCACTACATGATCTATATAGGTAGAACATACATCAAACTTATATTGCAGGTTTAATGAGCTACACAGGAATTATACAATTGGATGACTTATTTAATGTATTCGTGTAATTTGAAATATACATACAAAAGCACTAAAGGTACTATGAGACGTTGCAGTTTTCTAATTTATCTCTCGAGTTTCCCTAACTGTTTTCCTCGCAGGCGTTGCGTTGTGCGCTTGCGCAGAGCTGACTATCCTACTCCCCTTGCACAGGTTGAAAAATGAGTACAGGGGCCGGTAGAGAGAAACGCATCCAGTGTGACGCTGTCATTGGAAATAGCTCACACCGTCAGCGGCAAGCCAGGGAGCAGATCAAGGCTACGTCAGGGCCACCTACCTGCAAGGTGTCTGACACCAAAATGATCACTATGAACGGCAAGCAGCATTTCTCCATGCACCCGGCGCTACAGGAGCCCAAGTACTCTGCCATTCACTCGAATTCGGAAGCCATGCGTAGAGTGTGTCTTTCGACTCCACAGGTATGTATTTGATAAATTTACACATTACCAAAAGTAAACTCGCTTTTAAAGGGGGTAAACTCCCCGCGGGAAATGTAAAAGTCAACCAATACTGTCGTCCATGTGAATATAATGCTTTTTAGGCTTTAAATATTTGAAACGGATGGGATTCTCCAGTAAATCCAATGTCTTCCTGCTTGCAGCTGCAGGGTAATTTATTCGGAGGCTTCGATGAGAGTCTGCTAAACCGGCCCGAAGCGCTGGCGGCCGTTGACATAGTATCCCACGGCAAGAACCATCCGTTCAAGCCAGACGTAACCTACCACACCATGAGCCGAGTGCCCTGTACATCCACACCCTCCACGGTACCGATATCCCATCCATCCACACTGACCTCAACACATCACCACCTCCATCAAAGTTTGGAAGGGGATCTTCTGGACCACATCTCCTCGACCCTAGCTGTCAATGGGATGGGGGCCCAGGACCCTACTGTGATGTCATCACAAGCCCATCAGCATCATCTCCAAGCCATGGGTCACCTACACCCGAGCATGGGACACCCACACTCCCTGTCAGCGCACGGCGGGATGCCGAGCTTTAGCGATGTGCAATCCGATCCCCGTGAACTAGAATCGTTTGCCGAAAGGTTTAAGCAGAGGAGGATAAAGCTTGGGGTCACCCAGGCAGACGTCGGCTCGGCCCTTGCAAACCTGAAGATACCCGGAGTCGGGTCGCTTAGTCAGAGCACAATATGCAGGTTCGAGTCTTTAACGCTTAGTCACAATAACATGATCGCCCTGAAGCCAGTCCTCCAAGCCTGGCTGGAGGAGGCCGAGACTGCGTACCGGGAGAAGAACAGCAAACCAGAACTTTTTAATTGCAACGAGCGGAAACGAAAACGCACCTCGATAGCCGCGCCGGAAAAGCGCTCCTTGGAAGCTTATTTCGCAATCCAGCCTCGGCCTTCTTCGGAAAAGATCGCGGCGATTGCCGAGAAGCTAGATTTGAAAAAGAATGTGGTTCGTGTTTGGTTTTGTAACCAAAGGCAGAAACAAAAAAGAATGAAATATTCAGCGGGCCATTAAAAATTAACAAAACAGGATTTGCAATTAAAGCTTTTGCAGAACTCTTTTTTTTTTTTTTGAATTGATTTTGGTTGAATTATATTTTGTCTGTATTGTTTCCCTCAGGTTATGGACATACATTTATTTAAGCGAATAATTTAAATAATGTATCACGCACTAACAAACTACTTGTCACTTTAAGGAAGGTCGTTGAAGTGAAGCAACTTTTTTATGTGTATCGCATACAGATTTATTGCATCAGAATTAACTAAATGCATCTTTTCTGTTCATAACTCGATTGAAAGCTAATACCAAAGAAATATAGAAAACTATTTAAACTATATATAAAGTTATATAACTTACTATAATATAAAATTGTATATCTTTTTAAACCCAACACTGAAATGTCCAACAGAGATGATTTAACAGTTGTGATTAGTTTACTTGAATGGGAAGCTATTCTAAAGAATGCGAAGAATGTTATGTAATTAGTCTTCATTTTATTCAATGTGTGCATTTTCAGCGTTGCCGAATAAATTTCACTTTGATCTATCAATTGCACTGTTGATGCAAACTCCTACGGTTTCGTGGAAGGTTGTTCGATGAAATGACATATCTAATTCTAATAATTTAGGGGGACGGTGACATTCACAGAATGTACCTGAAACTAGTGCAATCTCATAGAAACGCGAATCCGTGCCTCTACTGACCGTCAGCCCTGGATATTTCATTGTAACGCAGGAAGTTTTTGTAATATGTTCTGCATCTGGTGGAAAAACTGTAACATTTATAACCATGATCCCCTCTCTTATAGTAATACATGGTCTGGCAGTTTTCCTGGATGACATATAACTTGCATGCAATGTACGCATATACAACTCCAGAGATTTTCTGTATCGCCTTTAAAATGCTGAAGCAATCACCCACACGCTGAGAGCTGAATTCTATTCTCTCGGGGTCATGTCACCAAACGGTAGTACAGTGGATATGTTAATATGCACATATTATAATGTTATAGGTTTTGCGTGAAGTTTGTTGCAAGAAACAGAGGTTCGACTTATAAATCGCTTTAATTCAATGATTAATGACCGACGAAAACTTTAATGTCTGGTCTGGAGCAGACAGTTTACCAGGATTTTGGAGTTTGACTGTTTTGACTGCTGAAAATACAGTGCAACGACCAGTAATAATGGTACGTTCGAACGGGGACATTTTAAATATCTTTCGCATCCCTCTGTGCTTCCTTCTAGACGGTACTGAAGAGGTGAGACACTGGAGATCACACAATGGTCAGTATGAGTGAAGTCTTTCCAAAGAGAGAGACCAGCGTGAGTTATTGATACATACGATACCCTTATTGATGTTGTAAAACACTTGCTTCTAGGTAAGTCGAGATGAAGTTTAGGGTTAGGGATAGACCATGTGGACAGTGAGAGCCAGATCAATTATTCATACCTGACCGAAGATATTACTTTTTCACATGCAATTGGTGAAATGCATACTTCAGCACAGAACTACAATCCTTATATCCTTATATAATGTGGTTTGTGTAACATATTATAGGTAGTTGGCTTAGGGAAGGTCTTGTTGGAACCTTTAACAGGCAACAAACTATGTTTGGGGACAGCGTGTGGCTCAGTGGGTCAGAATCCAATGCTTGTCATCAGAAGGTTGTTGGTTCAAATCACATAGGTCTGCCAAATAATTTTACTATTAAGCAAGGCCCTAATCCCCCAGGTGTTCCAGGGACTGGCTGACCTCGCCTTCTCATGCTGCATGTACGTCATTTAGGACAGGAGCTTCGGTTAAATAAATAGAACGTAAATACAAATTCAAAGAATGTAACTGGGGCTTGGATCACGTGTTGTACTTGTGATTTGAACTTGGATACATCGCCTATACATCCATCCATCTTCCAAACACCCATCCTGTTCAGGCTCATGGTGGTTCCCTAGATCTCATACTAGGTAATTCAAACTAGTTTATGTGACACACAACCAGGACTGGATTTTGCATGAATTCCTGAATTGGTTTGGAATTAAGAATCCCAACAGGTGCTCACATAGCAAACTTTGCTTGAGATGTCTGTGACTTCCCAGCTGAACGGGGACTGGGCGCCATGTCTGGATCATAGGATGACCAGTCTGCCAGATCCTTCCTTGTCGGACAGGACAGGCGGTCAAGCATCGGAAGTCACTGGGAGTTACGGGAAGAACGGCAAAGCTCAGACACCTTTAATTATTCATCGAGAGCCAGCAACAAACGGCGTGACTGTAACCAGGACGGGGGCAGTCCGTGGCCCCCGGCATTTCATCACGCCGTCCTGCTATCATCAAAAACGCTCTTGTTTCAGCAGTAACCTGGAGTTCACCTTTGCCCAGCAACTCATCACTGCGGTGCGGTTTCTGACAAGAGTAACTGAAATGATTTTGAGGAAAGTGCCTTGTTATGGCCGTTCAGTGTACAGCTGGACATAGCTAATATACATATATGTGTGTATTTTATATATTGAATAACTTTTTAAAATTTTGTGTTAATGGCACACAAAAACATCTATTTTTACATGATGAACTAACTTCCAATTTGTCACTTGAATCATCTCTGTGCTCTATTACACTTATCGCTCACAATTCAGTCACCCTCAGTTACACGGCAAAAGATAATGTCACAGAAATGAATGACGGCAATAATAACCTTGTGAAAATATATTGTGGACTGCGGAAAAAAAATAAAACGGTAGGTTTGCAAATTTATTTATCCATCCATCCATTTTCTGTAACCGGTTGTCCTATTCAGGGTTGGGGGGGGGGGGGGCGTGCGCTAGAACCTTTGGGCCAAGGACGCCCCCAGGGCCCAACACAGGGACAAACCTAGGGGGGGGCCCCACCCCAGT
>JAABNY020000048.1:4659279-4669428 GCA_015164015.2 Brevimyrus niger
GATCGGCCCCCCCTGCTGTGCGTCCGGCGATTCTTCTCCCCCCCCCCCCACCCCACCCCCTCGCTTTGGGCGTCATGTATGCACTCATATCTTTCTTCTCAGGCCAAAGCTGCCCCCCTGATTTTGGCTGCTGGGTTTTTTTTTTCTCTCTCTCTCTTTTTCTTCCTTTTAATTATTAAGTCATTTGACGCACAGCGGCCGAGCCAGATGCATGCGTCTTCCGCTTGTCCCGCTCCCTCTGCATGCGACTCATGCGATATTCTATCTCTTTTTTTTTTTTTTTAAATACTGGAAACCGCTACTTTCTCAATAATAAAATGTCGATAGGAAAAGGATGCTGTGGTGATCGAACCCACATCTGAAGCACCTTCTAGCTTTGCAGCACGCTGACTCAGATCAGATAAGTGTCCCTTTTTGGGTTTCCTTAAATATCGCCAGTGCCTTTTAAACACCGTTAATGATAGAATACCACCTTAAATGCCTCCTGAGCCTCTTCACCTCCTACATCCTGTGTTGGGCTGCGCCTTGTGGCCTCCACCCTGCCTTAACCTGCTCCTTTACGCTGCATTGAGAATAACGCGCAGCGTCGTCTTTCTCCTCCGACGCGTCGGTCGATCGCTCGCCTTTACGCAAGAGCCAACAGGTCAGCTTGAGAATGACACGCTGCCGCGACGTGGATGGGATATTGGAGTTTGCACCAAACTCGGAACAGGAAAAGGCTTTGTTTAGCCACCGTTGGCCCCTATTTAAATGCTACTTTTGTGTGTACATATGGATGTAAAAGAAAAATTCTCAAGAATGAGGTTTTGAGTCATTTCTTAACATTTCCTAAAGTGTGCCATGTGAAAACGCTCGTTCTGGGAGTTTCAGTTCAGACAGTCTTTGTCTTTGTTGATACACCCGGCGGGTGACCTAGCATTATGATGTCAGAAAAATACCAGCGTTACCTGGCAATATGAGTAACGGTGCCAGTATTTTTGTCATAAAAATGCCCCGCGTTGTATTTTCACGTGTGTCGGTGCAGAGCAAAACGACGCATGTTTACTTCAGGCAGGAAGAAGATCTCGCCTGACAAAATGGTGGAGATGCAGGCTAAAATTGAAGAAGAGAGGAAGGCCCTCGAGACCAAACTGGACATGGAAGAAGAAGAGAGGAACAAAGCCCGTGCAGAGCTGGAAAAGAGAGAGAAGGACCTACTAAAAGCCCAGTAAGATCCACCTTCCGGATTGTTTTTCCCTTGACGATGCAGATTATATATTCAGTCGCCCCCATAAATACATCCGCCGCCGCAAGGCAAGAGCACCAGATGCTGCTGGAGAAGCTGTCAGCTTTGGAGAAGAAGGTGATCGTGGGAGGCGTGGACCTGCTGGCCAAGGCCGAGGAGCAGGAGAAGCTGCTGGAGGAGTCAAACAGGGAGCTGGAGGCGCGGCGCCGGCGGGCTGAGCAGCTGCGCAAGGAGCTGGAGGAGAAGGAGGTGAGGAAGGCTGTAGGAAGTGAGCCTGGGCACAGGCCGACCTCACGCCTGTCATGGCCGACCTCACGCCTGTCAAGGCCGACCTCACGCCTGTCATGGCCGACCTCACGCCTGTCATGGCCGACCTCACTCCTGTCAAGGCCGACCTCACTCATGTCAAGGCCGACCTCACTCCTGTCAAGGCCGACCTCACTCCTGTCAAGGCCGACCACATTCATGTCATGGCCGCTCCTCTTATAATTTCTCTCCTATCTCGGCCCATCAGCAAGAGCGCCTTGATATAGAGGAAAAATACACCAGTTTGCAAGAAGAGGCTCAAGGAAAAACCAAGAAGCTGAAGAAGGTGTGGACCATGCTGATGGCGGCCAAATCTGAGGTACAGGAACCTGAGATGGATGCAGATTCATTTGAGTATTTGTGCTACCAATCAGTATACAGTAATCTCAAGTTTTAAATCTCATTTTTTAAAGAAATTGAATACACTTGTTACAAGCTAATATCCATTTTGTGTAATTCCTGTTACCACTTATTACATCGTTCATCTGGGTGTCTTGCGGGTGCTGGGGTGTGAACCGGTAACCTTCTGATCACAGGCACAGAGCCTGTTGAGCCACTTGCCGTGTAGAGTTCACTTGGGTCTGAGAGAAACATGATTATGAGGTAGCTCTGGGAATGACAGCCAGAGTGCGTCCGCTGAGGCTCGAACCAGCAACCTTCTGAACACAGCCACAGACACTTAGCCTGCTGGGCCACTCACTGGCCCCGATGCCCTGTCAGTTTGTTACCCCTAACAGTAAAAGCTTTGTTCCTCCTATGAGGTATAAAAAGTGTGATCTTCACTGGGGCATCACATGCTACATATTTCATTGCTCTGTCGATTTCTTGAGCATTATGATTCATTCGTGATTTTTTTTCCATTCATGAGTACAGCACCGTTCAGTGCTGTATGATGTAATCAGTGGGCTTTATAAGTAGTATGACGTTACCATGTTCAAGTACATAATCACATTATCTATGGCTTCTGGGGATGGCATCTGCCCATCTTGGAATTCAACCACTGCCACAGGGTCTACTATATAATGACTTTCCATATGGATGCTTTGTCAAAGCCTTTTGATGACTGTTGACTTTGCCGGTATCAAGTTCCTTAGTCCCCCTTCCTAACTGCTGACTCATCAGTCACGCCACTGTACACGAAATACCCGTAATTTCATGCTATTTAATACTGGGGGGGGGGGGAGGTTGTCCGGTGTTTGAGACAGCCGGACTAACAAGCGGGCAACCCGGACTTTCGCTGTATTCTGAAGAATGGTTGGCACTTCTGTGACGGTACATTTCCCGAACCCTACGGCACTGGTCCGGACTCTCCTCGGCCCGTCAGATGGCGGACCTGCAGCAGGAGCATCACCGGGAGATCGAGGGCCTCCTGGAGAACATCAGGCAGCTGAGCCGCGAGCTGAGGCTGCAGATGCTCATCATCGACAGCTTCATCCCCCAAGAGTATCAAGTGAGCGTCGCCATTGGGGGGGGGGTCTTCACAGGCAGTGATCTCACATGTACTCTCTATTGAACATAAAGCACATGAAATTTAAATAAAATAAAAGGTGATCCAAACCAGGGTTATTGAAATCACGGTCCTCGAGGTCCGAGCGCTGCTGGTTTTCCAGCCTTCCGTTACCCGTCAGTCAGGCGTGAAGCCTCTGACCAATCAGAATCAGTGATTATTATATACAAACTGACTACCTGCGAGAACTGAAAACATGGCCTGGATTTGGAGCCGGGGTCCGGATTTGAAGAACCCTGCCGTAAAACGAAGGAGAACGATTTCAGATTTCCTGACAGTCGTATCTTTACAGGACATGATCGAGAACTATGTGCACTGGAATGAAGACATTGGAGAATGGCAATTGGTCTGTAGAATACTCCATGTTTTAATGGAATTTCCCAAGAAATTTGTGTGTCCTGACAATGAATCATTTTCACAGTATCAGTATTAGTAGAGCGTAGAATATTGTTTTTTTTTTGTTTTTAGATCAAGTGGAGATTTTCCATATTAAGTGCTTAGATCTTTTCTGACCAAATCTGTTTTTCTTTAGAAATGTGTGGCGTATACAGGAAATAACATGAGGAAACAGACTCCCGTTCCGGACAAGAAAGAAAAAGATGTAAGTTCTACATGTCTAACTGTCTTTCACCGATGTGTGTCACTTCCACACCTGAGAGTGAATACAGCCTTCAATGCGGAAAGGGTGTGATTCAGACCCAGGAGTAGGACGGCAAGCTCAGCTAACTGCTAACCAAAGTGTATATTTGACAAATCTAGAAAAGGCATCTGATGTGGTAACTACCTACTTTGAGACCTGTTTACAGAACCCATCCACTCACCCCAACATGGAAGGAAGAATTTTTTTTCAAATACCCTACTAGTTGAGGGCCTTCAACATTTTTCCACTTGGGAGTTTCATTACTATAAGAATTATCGATTCGCCACGTTCAGACATCTGTGAAAATTCACCCCACTGGTCAACCAGGATAAACGTGGCGTCTATTCACAACTTAAGGTCCCTGTAACCCCCTGCAGCCATTCGAAGTGGATCTGTCCCATGTGTACCTGGCCTACACGGAGGAGAGCATGAGGCAGTCCCTACTGAGGCTCGACAGGCCCAGAACCTCGAAGAGTGCAAGGTCCAAGCCAAAGTCGAGCAGGAGGTGCGTTTCTTCCTCTGCCGTACATGTCCGAGATGCTTCGTGGTATGAAATAAGTCCAACTAACTGTGATTAAATTTAAATTTCAGGAAACGGTCTTCCAGACCAGAGTCTGCGATTGAGTCTCTCCTGCAGTGAACCCAAAAGACTTGCCGACAACTCGATTTGCTATCGAAGATGCAAAGCTTTTTCCGGGCTGATCTTTGTACAATGTTAACACGCAATGCAATACGTCGCTGTTCCATTTGGAACATCAGCCGAAGTCTTTGAGCATTAAGTTTACGGAACATAATCCTACATGTCAGTCCTGACAATGTTACACTTACATACTTTTACAGTGTGCACAAAGTAATGGCAATAGAAGCTACGATTTTACTCAGCCTCTGCAGATATGGCTCTTACTGTCCAAGTATAAAGCACCTGTACTGCGGTTAGTGTCAAAGAAGTGTTTGATTTAATTTTTGTGCTGCTCAAACACGACAGTAGACCTGATTAAAAAACCTGGGGACAGATTTACTGCTGCTGTAGAACTTACTACTGAATGCCAACCCAGCAGCGCTAAATCCCATCTATGGATGGTCTGGTCTTAACGTTGCTTATCTGTGAATATTGTTTTGTTTCTGCGACTCTTGCATGCGCCCTAATTTATTAAATTGTCATACGTCAAAAGTGTGTGGTGTCTGGCGCTACTCATTTCACTACCGCGAAGGTAAGTCTACTTCTTAGTCGACGGCCTTTCGAACATTTTGAAGAGTTAATATACATTTGAGTGTCAGCCAATAAAGATGAAGGGAGGTGGGCGACAATTCAAACTCTACAAATGAATCAGATTCGTAATTCGCGAGTGCTGACTAACCACCAACTCGTCGAGAAGGGGGAAAAAAAAAAAATCAGATTAACAGATTTCCTACTAAATGTTTAATTGGGAAGTAGTATCATGGCCCACAAACCACAGAAGTGCCAATCTGATTCTACAGATGTCTTGTACGTTTACACATTGACTTAAGCAGAAGAGGACGACATTCCAGGGAAGCAGGGTTTCTCAGTTAGCTTAAGATAGAAGTCAAGGTTGGCCAATCGGACCTCTCCTTACCTAAATTTGACTTCTAGCTCAAATTAACAGAGCTAACTGAGAAATCCCGATTCATGGAACATCACCCCTAGGTGGAAAAGCACGACTTGATACCCAATACGTTTTCTCCAGGTGGCCCAGGCCCCAGTGTCCGTTCCTCTCCAGCATTAGGCTTTGCACAGGCTCCTCAATGCAAGTCGGAGCTCAGAGAAGAGACACTGCACTTTGAGATCTCCGAGCACTGGTCGATGTTCTTCTTGATCCTGTAGAAATGCTCCACGTAGTTGGAGCGGCCAAGAAGCTCCACGAAGTCTTCGTCGTGGGTGATGATGAGAAGCTGGAAGTTCCTCTGCCGCGAACGGCTCTTGATAATCCTGGAGGGTTGAAGATCGCCGGAGGGAGCTGAGTGGAAGGGATCTCAAACCGGAATGCTTACTCTGGAGCGGAGTTCCCAGATTCCAGTCCTGGAGGGTCAAGTCTGTGACACGGTTTGCAGAATTCTCCTGCCCAAGCTAAACCTGCCAATTGACTAGCGAGTTGAATAAGGTGCGTTTGAGCAGGGAAATCTGCAAACTGTGTTACGGACTGACCCTCCAGGACCGGAATCGGGGAACTGCTTTTGAGTATCATTTCTGGCTAAACAAAGCATGTGTTGAATGTATATTAGAGTCACAGTGGAAAGAGATATTCTGTAGGCACTCGCATGGATTCTTTTGGGGTACTTACTCTACAAGGGCATGGGCGAGGGACTCGATATTCTCACGGTCGAGGTTGGTTGTTGGCTCATCTAGAGCCAGGATGCCACAGTTCAGGCAGAACGTCTCCGCTAAGGCGAGGCGGATGATCAGGGAAGCCAGCACCTGGAGATGTGGGGACAGGTTAACCCGCATTACTCAGAAGACCACGAAGCGTGACACGGAACATTCCGGCTTTTCTCATCATCTTGGAAACATGACGGGGTATTGCTCATCGCCTAGACTAGTTGTTCTCCGTGCTCTTGCAATGTGCTCGAATTAAAACACCGGGGACAGTGGAAACTTCGGGACAGATGCGAGCAGAAGAGAGAGCGGCCCGTACCTTCTGTCCGGCGCTGCAGCGCCCCCTCATGTCCAGCGCGGTATCACCCTTCACCATCACCACGCGGTAATTGTAGGTCCTCCTCTTTACAGCAGCCGAGGTGTTCTCATCCACATCAGAGCGGATCTCTACGTACTCAATATCTAAGGTGGGGTGGGGTGGGTTGCACCAGCGGTAAATTAGCTTTCAGCCCTGAAACTGGAAGGGGATGACTTTGGAATGTTATACTGATGGATGATGACCGACGCACGACCCGTACAGACCTTGTCCGCGGTAAGTGCTACGCCAGAGGTCTCGGATGATTTTATTGATCTCCTCCATCTTCATGCTGTGGAACTTCATTATGGTTCTGGGAGACAAGAGGGTGACCGTCCATGAGCACCTCGCGCGGACTCAACGAACGGAAAACCATCCGGAAGGCAGAAAGGGGAGTCCATCCGATACACACGAGCCGGGGCACTGCTGCTAACGCTGTGCCTGCCACCAGAAGGTCGCTGGTTCAAATCCCAAGGCTGGCAGAGTGACTACACTTGTTTGCCCTCTTGAGTAAGAGCCTTAATCCCCAATCGCTCCTTGGACTGTCTCAAAATTAATTTAAATAGGTTTATGCTTTATCTGTATATAAATTTATTTACAAACACCCCTGCCCCTCAACAGGTAGAAGGACATTTATTTATTTAAAAAATAAAAAAAACCCTACTGGTCTAGGGCCTTGTAGTAGATGTCCAGGTCCTTGTTGGCCAGCTCTGTGGTGCGCATGACAATCATTTTGTCCCGGAAGCGTTCCTCGGCCTGGCCGTACTGCTCCTCTCGCAGCTCCTTGCGGAAGTGCAGGATCTCCTCCTCGAAGCCCTTCTGACGCCCCATCGCCACGCTGCGGTTCTTCTTCAGGTCCTCCAGACGCTGCTCCACCTCCCTGCGCTCCCTGACAACACCCAGACGAGAGGCCGTGATGGCGCCGGACCAAGACCTCGCAACGACCGCCACCGTTTCACTACAGGTCCGGGGCTCTTCAGATCTGGCCCCCAACCCGATTCCAAATGCAGGCCTTGTTTTCAGTCCTCCCTGGCAGTTTAATAAATACCGATTCTGACTGGCCAGAGAGACTTAATGGCTCATAGATCAAGGAAGGGTGGAAAACCAGCAGGGCAGAGACCATGAAAACCCCGACTTAAATAGCCCTGCTCTTCATGAAATACGCCCATTCTCTCTGTCTATTTACAGTATTAGTTTGATTAGCTGACACTGATATACGTCTAAATGACAACAATCCACATAAGTCTTCCTGCTAGTGTTGCAGAAGCTAAAACCCTGGGTTCCTTTAAATCAGAGCTGGTTTCCTCAACAGACCCAAGCCAAGGAGGAGTACTCAGCAGTAATGAATGTATGTGACGTGTGTAATTGTGTAATAAAGGCCACAGAGAGCGTCTCTTACTTTCGCAGTTGCAACACCTGCATGTCTCCCATTTCCTTCACGAGTGCCAAGCGTTTCTCGGACACCTCCTGCAGCTCCTCCATGCGCTTTCTCAACGTCAGGTTGTCCTGGAGCCAGCGCTCTTGGACCTACCGCAGGGGAGGAGACAGGGACACGGCAATGGAGACGCTCGTCACTGGGATCCGCGGCACGGCGGGGCGAATCCGCGGCGAGTCGGCACGAAGACAGGAGGCCACCTTCTGCGTGTCGATGTCCTGCCTGATGTTCCCCATGTCCTTGTTGATCTTCTCGCGTTGCTTCTCGGCCTCGTGGAGCTGGGCGGTGATCCCCTGCAGCTCCGCTTCTTTTTGCTGGAGACGGGGAAACGCCGCGTGTGACCCGATGGCCCGCGATCGCCGTCGAGGCTGAAGGCCGACGGCTTCAGGAATTACTTACCTCCTTGTACTCGTCTTTCCCGTCTCGGATGTAGCTCTGAATCTCCTTCTCGTACAGGGTGATGTTCTTCACCTTCTCTTTGATGCCGTTTAACTGCAGGGAGGTAAAAAGCGAAATGCAATTGTGTCTGAGAAAAGAAAAAAACGGGCAAGAAAACGCCATCGACCACAATGGAGAAGCTATTCGATGCTTCAGGGGCTTTTAAAATATTCCAACCAAAATCGGCCCTCAGATGACAACGAATGACTGAATATAGTCACACACACCCCCCCCCCCTCAAAATACTGGGGGGGGCGCTCGATGAATAGCTGACTCTGTGCTCGGATCCCAAACTTTGCTCTTGGATATGTGTAAACAGCTCTGGAAAAAATTAAGAGACCACAGCAAAACTGTTCACTTTACTCATTCACATCTGCACTGAAGGCTTCCGATTCCTTTCGAAGGTCACTAGATGTCATCCTCCCTTTACCTGGATGGTTTCTGGTCATTCTCAGTGTCTCCTGCTTTACCTTGTTCTTGTGTCCTGCTGTATTAGAAATGTTGAATTTATTGAACCCCGTGGGGAACTTGGTTTTACTTGCTCTTTGAAGAGTAAGTTGTCCGCCAAGGGCGTCCCCCCGTTGGGGCGCCCAGGGACCTGGAGGTTAAGGGCCTTGCTCACGGACCCGCAGACGTGCCGAGGCTGGGTTTGAACCGGCAACCATGTGATTACAGGCACACTGCTTAGCCCACTGAGCCACACGCTGCCCGCAAAATATATCCTATTAAATATACAGTGGTCTAATTTTTTTTCCTTAGAGCTGTGTGTGTGTGTATGGGTGTGTGTGTGTGTATATATGGCTCAAAGCAGTGCATGATGGGATATGCAAGAAGCAGCATTACAAAGTATGTGTACTAATACTATCATTTCATGAACTGTCAAAGGACAAACTGCAGCTACGCGAGTCGAAGCCGCGTCACGCTATGAAGCCGTCCACCTTCTCCTGCCCCTCCTGCGTCATCTTCTTCCTGCGCTCAATCAGGTCCTGCTTCTCCTGCTGCAGCTTCTCCAGAGTCGTTGCCAGGGGGTGCACCTGCTCTTCCGCATCCTGAAAGGCACGCGGGTATAAGGGCAGGCACTCAGATCTGCAGGCCATGCGACGCATTCTGACGGGGACCAAAGGAAGGGAGGCAGGTTTTCCCCTCGGTGCCCATGACGAGGGGGATTAACGTGATTTGGAAATGCGATGAACGGAATGAGAAAAATAGTCCGGCACACTCTCCGGGCAGATTTGGAAGCCCGAGGACCCCCGTTAACTTTAGGCGATTCCAGCTATAAGATATTCCACTGGTCTGCCAGTCAAACCTAACGTGTACTTTGGACGTGCCAGTTGGACATTTCTGTAGCTTCCATTTCTCTTCTGTACTTTAAGCTCAGTCATCTCGCGGTTGTGAAAATCATCCATCCCCCGCAGCCAGCCGTCCCCAGCAACTTCAACTCGACTCCCAGCTGGACTCTATTCGCGTGCCGCATTGTCGCGTGACGTCGCCTCGAAGCGCTTTTACGCCGCCCCCCCTCGGCCCAAAGCCCCCCAGCGAGCGAACCAGAGGGCGACGAACGGCAGGGGGAAAATACCCGGATTTCCCGGCGGAGGGTCTGCATCTCCGTGCTGAACTCCACGCACTGGCCCTCCAGCTGTTGCTGCCGCTGCATGTTGCTGGAGATGAGCAGCATTTCAGACCGAGCCTCGTTCACGCTGCTCCTCAGGGTCTGGATCTGGTCCTGCTGGTCCTGGATCAGTTTCCTCTTCAGCTCGATTCTGCTAGATACTTAAGACGGGAAATGAGGATCTTTAAAAGACACCCCCCATTGCCTTTAATGTCAAGCATCACCCACACAGAGGAGGTCATCCCGCTAAGGCCGACCAGATAGTCCATGTCAGGGACGACGCTTCGAGTCAGGCCGGGGTT